>KZ539152.1:0-12327 GCA_000934665.2 Catajapyx aquilonaris
AAGAGCAGTAATGAGGCGAATCTTGATAGATGGCATTACATGCTCCTTCTCTAAGAGCCTGGACCTGAACGCTACCTGCTATCTGACGGTGAAAATATGCACTGCATGGACAAACTGTTTTGCCAGGATCGCGAAAAACCTATGCGAAAACTATTCACCTAATTACGGGCCAGACTGGTCGGATCAATAAAAAGAGTCGCGACGACTCACACGACTGGGGGGAAGGGGGGATGCATGAGAGGTGGGGTGGTGGATATGCGGGTTTGGGGTTGAGTGAGCTAGACTGTTGCCGCTTCTCCCAACAGGGCCAATAACCTGGCCTCATACTATAGGGAGCTATAGGTATTTTGTCTACTACGACGACTACAACTACGCTGCAACGGAAAGGGAAAGTCGCCTGCAGAACGATGACCTAGTCGTCGAATAGAATCACTCCGACGTGTGAAGCAATACCGTCAATGCAAGAATAGATGACAGCACTCCAATTAATTACAGCAGGTAGCACGGTCAGTTTTACGACGACGTTAGGTTCCAGCAAAAATGGAAAGTAAAACGAGTCATATTATTTTGATATCGATACACCCAATCACGCACCCCGCATTTGCCAGCCATTGGCACCACGAAAAACAAAACAAAACCGCCTATAGGCCTACTCTAGTGTCTATGAACTCACTGGATCAGAGGTGTTGCAGGGATGTTTGGATTTTTTGACACAATTTTTATTTAAAAGGTAATGGATAGTTTTATTAATGTGAAACTTCGTAAAACGGAGCCTACCTCACTACCTGTACTTAATTGAAGATCACAATTCAGTAGGGCCCATAATATTATGATATACACATTATTCGCTTCGGAGTAATATATTACACGTTATAGGCTATTTAATTAAATTTAATGTGTTTTTGGTCTGCCATGCCATCTGTGTAGGCCTACATTATAAAGTAGCGGCCATTTTTGACCGCTTCCCTAGGGCAGGTCAAAGATTTTTTGATGACATATAGACCCACACCAAGTCTACTTTATTTTCCACTAGGTTTAGCACTGCTCCTCAGAGGGGAACGTTCTAATTGGTAAAGTAATGCATCTCCTTTAGAAGTAGCGCTAAGACTAAAATGAGTAAAATCACGTCGAGCTTAAAAATCATAACTATTTTTAAATTGCGAGTCACTTGTAGTGTACATTATACAGTAGGCCTATTTGCGCTTTTCAAAAGTGAGAATGACGTTTGTCACTAGTATTGATCAATCGCGCTTTGTTAAATCGCTGGTTAGAAGCCTTTTTCAGGTATTACTATAGTAACATTTCGGCTCTTCTTGCATTTTATACCAGAGGAAGTACGATATGCCATAAAAGTATTTCCGTAAAAATTGATAGGTGGGCTTTTATTGCATTATTGTGATCTTCAATTATGTCCAGAGAAAGGCAATGCCTACTGTAACACCTTGCCGCCAGTAATATGCCTCCTCTTATATCAGAATTGGCCACAATAAATTACGTACGCCACTAATTATTTTATTTGTGTCAGCAATAAACGTTTTTTTTTTCTAAATACATACTAACCCACGTCACTAAACCACAATTAATTTCTTGACATCAGTTACCCGACGTGGGTCAAAAAATTATGCAACAACCCCCAGGTCACTCGACCGCATTTAGCAACCGAAGTCAAATCGAGCAAGGAAGCAACCCTTATCACCACTTGGCCATCGTTCAAGGAGCAAGCTGACAAGCAATCAGAATAGATTCTTGTTCTAGGATAGATCTGTTGCCAACCAAGAAAAATGCCCCCTTAAAATTTAGCGCGGGAGATTTTCCCGCGTAAAAAGGACCTACGCATGCGCAAGTGTTGGGAACCATGGAAGGGGGGGTTGGATCGGTTGGCATTCATTGAGGGCTGTTGACCTTCGTAGTAAGGGGAGAGCGAGTCGGGAGAGAAAGACGCGTCTTTTTAGCCCGCCCCACCACCACACACAGCCCACCCTCAGCATATCTGGAACTACTGGAAGAACAGAGGCTCAGTAGAGGCCCAGACTTCATTTGGGAAGACTCGTGTCATCCTGCAGCACCGCCTGTCACACACGTGTCAACCCAGGGGACAGCAGCCTACTTCAGACAGGTGAGGGGTGTTTACACTAGACGGTTGTTGACCGGGTTTGGCTGCTTGGTATCCCCCGGAACGGGGACGCTTCCGGTACCTATAGATGCATGGGGGGGNGGGGGGGCATTTCCGGTTGATGCTCTACACTCGAGGTTGATGTTTACATTGCTCCGTGTAAATGATGTCAGTCGCTTGAATGAGGTGGTTAGCAGAGCGTTTGGGTTGACCCATACCGACGGTTCTCGGTATGGGGATGTTGGTAGGCCACGTATGCAACTGTACTTACATACCGATGCTGGACACTGTGGCCGATGTTTGTGTTGACAGTGGAATGTAGTTTTTTTTGTGTGAGAGACCGCAGCATACCAGAGTGGTAGTGTCACTGTGTTGTGGCTATTTGCGACCTTGGGCCTAATTTTACAACGTTAAAAACTGCATAGTATTAATTTTTTCCAGGCGAAAAGTTGAAAGTACAGCGGTTGTTTCAACAGTATCTGAAGCATGACGTCCGTGAAACATAATACAGTACGCATATTGTAGATATTCAAACTCTCTTTAAAGTGATAACATTTCGCAGGTCTCATGCTGGTTTTGCAGGTCATAGCAATGAAGCAATTCTGAAAAATAAAGTGAGGTGAACGCGCATATGACGTAAGTAACGGGCCTTTGATGCAATGCAAGTCTTGCCCCCGTACATTCAAGCTATCTCTCGCGTCAGGAAGACTCGGATAATTACCTGCTGTGCAGGTAAAGACGGGTATCTACTGGCAAGGTCGTTCGTTTAAATATAGATACAGTAAGGCAGGGACAATTTATTTAGAAGGGCGTTTTTGATCGTGGTATGCGTACAACTCGGTTACTTTCACGCTGTGTCTACACCATTTTTCGATTTTCATGGCGTTACAAAAGAACTTGTGACGGCAGGATAGAGGGGTTGCATAAGGAAAAGGTGCAAGTCATAATAATTTAGTGTAATCCTCAATCACGGTCGCGTGTAATTGCTGCAGGGAGGTAAAAAAAACCCTGAAGACAATTCAGGTGTCATAAAAAGAGCTGCAATATCCGTGGCCGTGACGGACAGCTGGATAAATTTGATTTAATAATGTGGGGTCTGTGAAGCATGTTGTGACAACCTGTACCAGTTGAGCGACTGTCCAACAAGGCATATTAATTATGACTGCCACCTTTTCAAAATTCACTATAGGGAATATTGGCAGAGTAATATGTCACCGTTGGTGTCCGTTTCGACCATGTCACACGTGTGCCAGAAGGTGTGTACTTGACACCATCACTTCCTCTCGTGTTCTCTTCGGCAGCCGTCTGTCTACACGAGCCACTTGCTTTCATGACTTAGACCTTGAGACAAATGACCCCATCCAGGCACATACGTGACCTTGCCCTTCTCTTGCCTGGGCTTATCGGTCAAAACATGTGCAGCCTTTTGTCATGATTGCGGCCGGAAGCCCAATTTTCCAACTGTCTGAAAGTGCTTGGCGGTACGTTCACACGAAGGTCTTTTCTTTTTTATTTTTCATAGAAAAAGGAGCGCAGCTGGTGATAGAGCCCGTGAAGATGATGGCGGATCCTTTGTCTTTTACCGACTACGAAGACGCCATTGCTTTCGACATGGATGACCCTGATTTCAACCGAGAGTCTGACCACTGGACGGGATATACCTGCCGTACCCGGCACCGTAAGTCACTGATGCTGCTACCTGGGCGTGTCCCTGCGATGTAGAAAACAAAATACCGATAGTTATCAGTGGGGGCCCTATTTCAGCCATGAAGGACCAGGCATATATGGAAGAACATGAAAAGCTACAATGGAAAGTTCCAAAGCTTTTTGACATACCAAAATTGATAACATTCCGAGTGTAGTAATGCATGGCGGACATTTTCTGGGATGGTGATAGGATACAGGCGACATGTAAATGACGCAAATTTTCAGCTGGCGGAATACGTGGAAACCTGTAAACAACATACGCTGACTTCCTCGAAAGTCAGAATAATCTGGTATTAGTAGCAACATACCGACTACTACTAGAGTTAAGCACATTGTAGGTGACAACATCGGTTACCACGGTGTCTCTTGCATTGCTTCATGTGGACTGTAAAAGACTAATAAAACGGATGCAGTAACCGGTCTTGGGAGATGTGCCTGCTTAGTACATTCGGCCTCGTATTGCACTTATGTTAGCAACTGCAATATCATCTGCGTGTGTCCAATGATTGCCTGCAAATTAACAACTCGTACGTAAGTCACGGAAATGTTGCGGTGGTGTAATGTCTTTCCCACGTCTGTATAAGGATAGTGGTGGAAAGTTAACTTTTTGCCCTTTACATAACTTTTTCCTTGTAGACTAGAGTACAAACGTGTTTACCTATGCAAATAAGTGACCGTATGTGATATGCATATAATTGCATTGTTTTTATGGGCAGTAATGTACAGTTTCTTCGGAGAAAAATGTGACCGTGATGAAATGTGCCGCAAGGTACTGTCAAGAAAATATCGTTGTAACACGTGTGTATACTTGAGTGTCATGGTTTGGACAGGTGACATCCGCATTATGTCAAATGGTGTTGTAATATTGCATTGTTACAAAATTACAATTTACATAAAAGAAGTGACTTCCGGGCATGTGTCGTTGTTTGTCAGCGTCTGCTTAGTCGAATTGGTTTTATTTGACAAGCGAGGTCTCTAAACGGATCTATGATTTGTGTGCCTTGGGCTGCCGGAATGCTTTATTAATGCATGGTATTGTGCTCTTTATACCTCAGGTAGTGGGCATAAATTAACAGTTCATATTATGCTGCATTTCTGACATTTTAATCGAGGCTGTTATTCCTGACATACTCTCATTATGCAATAGCACACCGCTACACAACAAAATATATTACACTGAATAGTCGAAACCTGTCTATTATTATGGATGATACATACGCTGCAGCTACTTAATTAGTGTAACATTATTTTTTCACTTTCGGGTTACGCAGAGGTGAAGCTGTAATATGATTACGCAAAGGCATGATTTATGGCTTTCCGTTGGCATTATAGAAATAACCAGTCATGGCTGGGCATTTTCCGGGACTATTCCCTTATTTTACAACAAAATAGCAAAAAGCCTATCACGTGAAACATAAATGCTCTCTTTGTTCATAAGGTGCGGCAGTGTTGCCGTACATTTTTGCGCTTCACAGAGAATGAAAGCTATGGCCTCATTAATAAGTCCCAATCGGATTAAGCTGGATTAGCGTTCAGGCTGATTAAATGGAAATGGTGGTTAGGAGAAAAAAAATGAGGATTTCCCTCCCCGTGCATCGCCTTGTGGAATGAGCAACGGTGATCCCGGAAATAGCAGCTGGTGAAAACAGCGCCGGTAGGGTATTTGGCGCAGGAACAAGGACGCCAACAGGAGCCAAAAAGCATGAGGCACCTCTCGTCTTATTGGCGCCACAATCCCCAACACAATGTTTGTTTGCCTACAAATTGTCCTTGCCGAAATAGTCTGCACAGCCAGATTTTTTTAACCCCCCCTTTTCCTGGTGCGTTATGCGAAACCTACTTTTCCTTCCGGGGAAACATTGCCTGGAAAAACGCTGGCGATTCAAAGCGCTCGCCGGTAATAATAGACGCGGTTTAACAGCGATGCCGGCGAACTCGCACAAGGATAACCGATGTATCTGGACATGCCAGCAGGTGTCGGTACATGTACTGTGTCGGAAACGGTTCGGTTTGGCGCTTCACGATCTGTGTAAAATAATTTTTAAAAAGCTGAAGTTAGTGCTGATAGGGCAAAAAAAACAAAAAAAATGCAGAAGTACCAACCAGGACAGTTTCAGCCAGTATGATACCTAATCTCCATGTCATGCAAAGATTTTTGGGGGGCCGGAAGATGCATATAATTATACGTAACATATCAGGAGACGAAGACCTCTCAAGCATCTAGGTTCTAGGAGATAGGAAAAGTGAGAGCAAAAAGTGCGGTAAAAGGTTGTGAAAGCGTGATAGGAGGGTGTAGCATTTCATATTGGTTTATCGCCACGAGCCGAGACGCACACGACCCATTGTCCCTCAGCTGCCTGGTTTCCAATGGCCAACCTCGAACTTTGACCTCCAGGCAACAGACCTTTTCAGGGCTGTCTTCGTGCAATACGAGAGTCTTCATTGTCAGTCTGTCCAGAAACATGGCCTAAGGGCGTATCATTGAGCAGAAGTAATGATATGTTGTTGCTCATTTGCGATTTGCTGTTGTGGTGATTGGTAGTTTCTGGTTTTAACTATTATTCAAGATTCTAAAAAGTCTAGTTCTCTTACTTGACCTGAGAGAAGGTCACAAAAATACATGCCATACTTTTTAAACGGATAGTAAATTCATTATATTGGAGGGTGGGAGTGGCCATGTAAAATTGTTCGTTATGCAGGAAGCGAAATTATAGCCCACCTAATTAAACATTTTATTGTTCTTTGGAAACGTGTGAGTATTTCAGTGGATAAAAGAATTACACACCAGTTCACGCCCGAGAATTGTGTAATTTGACTAACTTCCTTTTTGATCCTAAATAACTTGAGCACGACGCCGGCTGCATTTCCGTCGTCACTGTTTTACGCCCAAAATAATAGGTACACCTATGATAAAGTATACGACATTTCTGTACCGTATATATACATATGCATGTTGTATCATTGGTGCAACTCGGGAGAAACGTGTTATTCCTGGAACTCCTTCCGGGTTTAATTTTAGTTGCCGGAGATTAAATGTGGTTGTTTTTTGTTGTTTATTTATCCTCGGTTATGGTCACGCACACCAAATTATTGGTTAGGGGGATTCCCTGGTCGAGTTGATGAAACGGGATTTTCCTTTGTCTTGTCTAATTTGATCTCGCAAATAGCGTGCTAACCAGGATTCAAATTAATTCCGGTTTCATTGACAATACCCAGTTCTTGGAAACGAGAAGTGATTGTCACCATGCTTCCGATGCCGCAAATAGCTGACAGCCAGATGCATATTGACGGAACATCACGAGCTGTGTACAGGGCAGCACAGAAGGTGTTGGCAAAGTGACAGCCCGCCTTTATTGACATATTGCGCGTTATATAAGCAGCATCTTAATCAGTGTATATTGGTAAGTCCAAAGTTAGCTCACTTAAAAGTTTTTTCCGCCTCTTGTACACAACTGATGTTACCAAGTGAGGGACGATTACGACAGCCTGCCGGGGAGGACTCCAGCCCAATAGATGACATCCGATTATTGACCTTGAGGTTGGTTGAAAGGGATTATTGCGCCACATATACACTCGCATTATTGTTCGAGGCAGTAATTGGGGTCAAAAAGATCAAGTTTAATTTTTAGCATTCATGGTTGCAAATGATGCGACCTATCGCAAAGTCGTGAACTCTTGAAGCCGATTATACGATAGTATACTCTCATTAATGACGTTTAGTGATGCAAGTAGTGTCATTTTCATGTGATCTACGATCGACCCTGGAAGATGTCTGCATCATTATCATAATGATGAAATGTGTGATTATTATAATCGGATTTGGGGTTAAGAAAATTATTGTCATGTACAGCAGCAACTTATTGGAAATACGCTTTGGTGGTTGTACAGATAATTTAATTTATGTACTGGCTACAAGCTTGGTAGGCAATATACGACATCAGGAAGGTAGTCATCAAACTAGTCTGTTATTTTGCCACCATGTGAGTTAATGAGCCAACCGCGTGTTTGTACATTCATCGTATGATTGATATAAACATACACACTAAAACAATGTGATTGATGCCATATTTCCATCGTAAAAAAATAAATAATGCAGGAGTTGACACGCAGCCGTTGCCCTATTGCGAATTGCTTCATCATAACCACCATAAATATAACATAACATAACAATAACATCCTCGGGTCTTGAATGGCAATACTCTTGCACATATACACACATTGTGACACTTCATTCTTTCAAGCCAATGCAATGCAATTATTCACATTTACGATCTTGTTTTCCTTCGTATATTCTGCTTACATCGGTATACGTTCATTATATTGAGCTACCCTCCACCCCCTCCTTCCTTGACTGTAACCCCTTCCCCTTTCTTATCGGCAGTTACGACATAACGACATTGATAAATTTCAGGGTGTGCAATGTGTGGGAGGTAGGGAGGTTGATAATGTTAACTAAGTGGTCAGACTTGCCCTACCCTGATGCAAACCAGGCCTGTGTTTCCAGGACACCACACTTTCTCCTACATAGGCCTATATTCCATGTTTACAAACCCATACTGGGGTTTCCCTTTTGGACAACTTTGATATCACGTGCACGATGTGTGCTAAACTTTTTTGTGCGCAAAAAATAATGCAGGAATGCTGGTCAGATAGGTTGAGTTGGCTTTTCCACCCCCCCCCCCCCCAAAAAAAAAAAGTTTATTTCTGGTAGATGTGAAACCTATAGAGATATGTAACGGGGGTCGTCGATCTATGAGAGGAGATAGGATATCTTCGGGTGACTGAAGTTGAGGGTCGTCTGTTGGGTCACCCTCATCGGTGACGTGAGAACACTGTGGCCTCACATTCACCAGTCGTCAGTGGTGCAGGCAACCAGCCTTCACCCCAAAACAGGCAACAACAAACAAAAATTCATAACCGTGACTCTGGTGGCGAATTTCACCTCGACATCAGGAGAAAATTCATCTTGGGAATAGGAACAGCTGAGAGGAGGGGGGGGGGGGGCGGACAATCCGCCAGATTTACGACTTTAGGCCTCTCCAGGTTTTTTCTACGTCTGGCTAAGAAGGAGGTCACTGAAAGAAAGAGGATGGCTATGATGCAAAAGGGACGGAAAATGGACGTTTTCACCAATTTGATTTTCAAACAATGAACAGCTCGTATTACAACAGTCGCACGGGCAATTTAACATTCATGACAAGGGAACAAACGGTAGATGTTTTTATCGGAGGATAATTGTGACCAGAACAATATTAATCGTCATAATACGCGTGTGAAAAGAAATCATTGTGTTCCTTGACCCATTACGAGTGAATGGACTTGACATTCGCCCATAGTTCTTTTTCAAAATAGAACTCCGTAGCGAAATAGGTGAATTTCGTCAGTGACTGGCAAGGCCAGTACAGTAACCAGAGCAGTCAAGGTTAAAATATATTGATGAGGCTAATTATACTGAAAGTTCCTGCGCAATTGAGCAGTAATGTAAATGCGTTGTTCCTTATAGTATAGCAGAGACATTGGTCATCAATGTCCGATGTGTCGCTTCATAAATGGGCCTTTTATTATTGACAGCAAGTTGTTATATGTAATTACAATTTGCAAGACAGGGAAACTTATTTTTGCCATATTGATCCCAGATATACCTGTATTGAAATCGTTACTGATCATGCTATTACTCTGTGGAATGCTTTTTGTTTGCACTAATAATC
Source organism: Catajapyx aquilonaris (assembly GCA_000934665.2). Taxonomy (NCBI): domain Eukaryota; kingdom Metazoa; phylum Arthropoda; class Diplura; order Dicellurata; family Japygidae; genus Catajapyx; species Catajapyx aquilonaris. The sequence continues at coordinate 9,529 of KZ539152.1, forward strand.
GCATGTCCTATATTTTCTCTCAGATTAATAAACATCCGCATTCGCGTTTGGCGGTATCAGATGAAGCTCTTGGCATTCCTGAGTCGTGGTAAGAATAACAAAATTTATAGCGAAGGAAAAAAAAAATGTTCCGAGTTACAAACCTGAGACAAAGCCTAGTGTTCTAATTATAATGGCTCTTTGAAGGAATGTCTCCTTGTTGCCGCTGTTGAAGAATCTCAGAATCCAATTCTCCCAACGCTGCTTATAGAGTTTCACCCTGGAATATTTTCCGAAGCACGTAACCAAACTGGTAGCTATAGAACATAATATAGATGCTAGTCAAAACATGATTTGTTAAAAATTAATATATATTTTTCTTTATCACCTGCATTGACATGCGCAAAGAAATCACTCTCAGTTTAAGTAATTATGTATTCAAATAATTATATAATGTTTATGTAACAATTGAATGTGGCTTCTTGCATAATTTAATCAGATTAATGCGGTGGATCTTGTAGTCGATTTTTATCACACGTATTGTTTGACAGATCCGGACCAATACTGTGTTATTCCGTAGATGACACGTTCGTGCAAAAGTGAACCATTGACATTTGAGGAACGACCTTTGCGTCGGAGAGAGTATTTTTGCATACTGAATTGAGCACCCCCACACACAAACCCACGCATTTTCGCAACCTTGAATGGATCTAGTTAGTCTACTTCCTATGCGAAACCTGCACCCACGCTGGCAGGCATATTTGTGAAATACAACGCCGTAGCCTCTATATATTAATAAAAATTGCTTTTTAGCCCATTCTAAAAACATTGTTCAAGGGCTTGCAATATGAGCCGGGGATTTCCAATTGTCTTAAAATAGAATGGTGGACAAAAAAGTTGCCATACCAGCATACAAAGTGTAATGTGCCACCCTGACCTAGGATGTGCCCCCTTAGGTTTGTTATTGTCAAGCTTAAGAATTGTCGGGGATTCACTCGTCTGTTAAAAATAAACACTCACAAAAGAAAATAGTTGCACATGTATACCATGCAAGATAATGACCTACCCGGCCGAGTGACCATCACTCACTATTTTCCGGCCTGCTACACACAAGTCATAACCGAAGGTCGCTTCAGGTCGCCTTCATATACTGCTCTTGCATAAAATAAGCTCTACTACGAAGGATGTGATAAAAATCCGCTGGTGACGAAAACGCAAAGAAAGACGGAAGCTTAACCTGCAGATGACCCCCCACTTTTTAGTGCGTGTAGAACCCGCGGTCAGTGGTGTCAGCAAAGTGGGTTCTGTATGGGCAAGAGTGTGATTCAATGGGGATGATGGATAGAAAGTTGGAGATGGAGCGATAGCATAATGATCGGAGGGAAGACCTTGCAAGGGCCTTGCATCGCAGAAAGTTGGCGTAATCAAGGCAATTTGAGTTGCATTGGCCTTTTCCTTCACAGCCTTCCTCTTCCGGTCCTTTCCAAACGGAACGGACCCTGTAATGACTGTTTTCCCCTGCAGCAAATCGTGACATACAGCTAGTAGTTGGGACTATAGTTATCGATGGGTGACTCAGCGGACCCTGTAACCCCGTAATTATACGTTGAGTGTGTTAATGCATGTTTGGGGTTACGCCGCAAATTTGTATTACGCTGTACATTTGGTGCAACGAGTGCTGGTGTCCCAACTATTAAAACATTAACACAATAGAAAGGGTTTCAACATACCGGATGATGCATACTAGAGCAAGGACCGCCCAGAATGATACTACGAGTATTTAAGACAATTGTTCTTATCACTATTGCACTAGAATAGGATACCCGACACGTTTTGCATATTGCTGGCTACCAGGCCAATTCACGTGAAAAAAAGCTGTATCGGGATGAAAATTTGACAGTTACACACAAAACAAGATTTTTGACGTTCCTATAGTACATCCCTGCTAAGAGTAATAAAATTGACCTTCACCAACCAATTTTGAGCCCAAGCAAATGAGACATTTATAACTGCACTTGCAATTAAAGTCAACGGTATATCATCTCGGTGAGACAATACCTGCTTTCACTTTTTCAAGCACGCATATGAACCATGGAATCATTTTAGCCCTCGTGAGAAAAAATTGCCTTGGCACCACTGTGTTATCAGCCAGTGAATGACACGTTGCGCATTTATTTTAGGGATGATCCACAGCTTTCGGTCGGATCAAGGTGCAGTGCAATGAACTCATGGCGGGTAATTGCACAGCCGAATGGCCTTCCCAGACCAAACGAGTCATGTGCAAACAAAGGAAATAATCACGCGGATATAAGCTATTTTCGAGAAGAATTAGCGGCTCACCTATATGCGTGTTAACTTTCATTAATAGTGACCGAGTTGCACGTCATCAATATCGCATTTCTTTTGTAAATTAAGAGCAAATAAACCGGCAAGTGCGGATCGCACCTGATGTCGTGGCAGTATGTGAATGCACATTACCAGTGCGTTTACCTTTGCTAAACAACACGTGCAACATGATGTACGTGATGTTGATACGTTTGTAAATTGCTGATTATGGTAAACGCCTCCGCATTTATCATAACATGCAACAGATATACGACACTTTGCAACTTGTTGATTCTGGAAGTATTATAGGGATCTAAGTCGAAGGATTAAAGGACAATGTTTCATACACTTCCAAAAAAATTTGCTGGCGCATTACTAATACTCCATAACTTCGTGGTAGGTGCATGATATTTGTAAATAAATAGTATACAAGTTCCAAAGGGCTTATTGTGCAAATCCGTGTCACTATCATGTGCAGGATGGGGGGGGGGGGGG
>KZ539152.1:14718-31937 GCA_000934665.2 Catajapyx aquilonaris
GGGGGGGGGGGACAACACCACGGCAATGTTTACTACCGGATACACTGTTGCCATTGTCGGGTTTCATTCTGGCTGGAGGATGACTGTGATAAAGCAAAGGTCATCGAGGCGGAATTGAAAGGAGGATATGCATATTGGCGGTATTGACAACGGACTTCCTGTGGGGGTGGACTTAAAGTGCGGAAGTTAGGCCTTGTGCCAGCGATCAATGGCAGCAGATAGGTGGGCGGACCATCTAATAAAGCATTGCGTCGTAGTAGGTAGGGGTGCCAAGTTGGGAATATTTGGACTACGTAATAACAGGTGATTTGCAAGAGTAAGGGGGGGAAAAAAACTAAAGTAGGGCATCCTCCTTTCTAGTTCCTGGTACATCAAAAAAGACGGCGTATATAGGAGGGTGACAGTTGGCGATTGTCACCTAGGGGACCTCACGTGCGGGTGACGACATATTGGCAAAGTGTCACACACATGTCGCAAGGAAAAGGTGATTGTTTTCGATTCGCGTGACAAACCGGGGGGTCTGTTTGGGTTCATCGTATAGGGGTAATTCACCCGCTTCTATATATACGTATTTTCCGGAACTTTCAATGGTAGGATATGAGAACGGAATTTCTGGAATTGGTGTAAACAGGACGTTGGTGCTAATGAGTGTTTGTGTTCCGGCAGGCACGCTATTTATGGGTTATATGCAAAATATTTACTCGCGCCACGTCATGGCATGTGTTGGCCACTTTTTGAGTGTTGATATCTGGGGGAAATTACCGTCAAATCCTAATAATTAGCGTCCTTGATATACCTGTACATTCCGGATGTACAAAAAGGAGGGGGGTTCGGGAAAAAAAACATGGACAAAGAACAGCGTGCCCTCATTCTTCTTTACTTTCCCATGGGCTACCTGGCCAAGGAGCGCACCCTTGACACCAAGTTAACTTTAGAAACGACCTGTCTTACGCACTGTGTACAGTACACTGTATGTGTTCCCTTTTTTTCTTTCCAGGATCATCCCCAATGTCGCTGGTTGGCGTTCATCCAGGTGAATTCCGGGGCAGGGAGAGGAATTTCAGGTGAGTGTTTGTCTGATGCGCACCTGCGTCTCCGCATACAATATTATTTATATCGGACACAAAAGTCTCGAAGCGCACTTTCTGAGAGTGACGCGTTTGGCGTCCAAACTTAGACATGTGATGTCTGTATTTTTGGACTTGCATTGCTCGGCATGAAAATGTACCGCGACCTGTCCTATTAATAGTCCGCGGATGGTAAACAGCGGCGCAGCATGTAGGAGGGCCACAGGTGAAATTCCGGGGGCCCTTTTGCTGACTCACCGCATATAGTCGTAGGAGCGTAGGCGTAAAAATTGATTCCGTATAGAAAACTTGTCCAGTTAGTCACTCGCAAATTTTCAGCAGTATAACGTTGATTGTATGTCCACAGCGGTTGCAGCATGAACCGCAAATCGGAGCGGAGTTGCAGCGAGGAGAGCCTCCAGATGGCCCGAGAAATGTCATTTGAAGAGCTGAACAACTACTTCAACCAGCAGGACGCTGTGTTGACCATCGAGGAACTTCGGCACCACCTGAACTCCTGCTTTACGTAAGTATTGTTGTTTAGGGAGGACACTTGACAAGGTGTGGCAGATGCTAATAAATTGATGGTTTCGTTACAGATGCGGTGTGAGCTGGAATGAGGATCACGTGTCGCTGGATTGTCGCGAGTGCGGTGGTTACTCTCTGGAGAGGCCATGCCCCGAGTGCGATGGGAAGTGCACCGCTGTCTGGAAGCGTGATCTGTCCACGGTGAGTGTCAGACATTACAACATTTTTGCATCGAATTAATCGTTGGATTTTCTATCGGTTAAATACTGAGAAATTTGGACACGTGGGAGTCCACACATGCAGAGAAGGTTAGGGATTCCCGATCCTATCGGCATGTCCACATGCTGTTAGTATCTGGTAGAAAAGAGGGAAATGACGTAAGTTGCTTCGAGGACATTACACAACCGGTTGAGCAAGGCTGTACAAGGACGGTGTGCATTTCGGAGAGGGAGGGGGCTGGGAGATTACCAACGCCCCTTTTTACTAACATTCCTGGCCGGGTATTTTCGTAGGGGTGTGGTCTAGGTGAATGGGGGGTATCTTTGCGAAAAAATTATAATAATAAATCCTGTTAGAGTTCTATGGGAAAGATGGGGTTTATTCTGCAACAAAAGTCAAGGGTAGATTTAATGGGTGGGAAGTTTGGGGACGGAGATAGACGATGGGAAGTCATGGCCGGTTTTTTTGAGAGAAATTGTTGCTGCTGGAGGCTGGCTTGAACAGTACTGTAGTTTGAGTGGGTCCTTCTTCCCTCCCTTGGCGACCCATTTTTCGTGTGGGATTAACAAAGAGAGAAGGTGAAGGAGGGCCAGGTGGAACGAGCACGAGCTGACCACGTGAAGGGAAGAAGGGCCAAGGCCTTGCATCTCTCCTGAGGTTTCTCTTACCTTCCCATCCCTCCCTGCCCCCAAGAGTCCTGCAGGAGGTGGTGCTAATGACACCAGTAATTATCAACCTGGTCACTCTTGCTGAAAGATGTGAAGTTACAGAACCACTTGGCAGTACCCTCATATGATTTCAATATAACATTTAGTTTGAAATGAGAAGAATCACCTGATTTTCTAAGGACAGCCTGGGGATATTTCTAAGTGCAACCTTCTGCACATGAGAATAGGCAGGATGTCATTAGTAGATGCTTGATGGTGGTGGCAGGGATATTCACCTCATCTTGTCCTTGTGGTTTGGCCTATGCAAGCCTTCAGACACCGCAAGCCTCTTTGCACGGCCCACATGCTAGGTATTGTAAAGTCATGTATCTGAGGTGCCAGCCACACCTACGACTTGCGGGCGCCCTTATGCATATCCTGAAAAATCCCGGCGGCCTTCCAGTTGACCTTTCTTCCTCGATTGGGTCCATAATACTGTTATGAAAGCAATTTGCACGTGTGGGTCACATGCCAGGTCACTATTAGGAGTAATCTGCCAGCTTCTTGAATATTCATGAATGGTGTTTTAAAGTGAAGCAGTGACTGACCTTGGATTATTTTTTTTTGTTGCAGTCTCATTCTCTGCGCAGGGCCCAGTGGGAAGGCCAATGCACCCTTGCATCTTCCATGTCTTCTTCGCAATCCCCGGCTTCATCTTCCTTGTCACCAACGCCGTCAACTCCAGAGGCCAAGCTGCAGCTGCTCCAGGCCATCGTGAAGTCGCCAGAAGACTCTCTGTGTGTGAAGGTGAAGAATCTCAGCACATCGTGACGGACCGGGCCAGTTTAGAAGTGACTTGTCAGCCAACGAACAAGTGCGCTGACACGAATGGACTTGGGCTGTCCCATCTGTTGCTCGAAGCCCATTGTGCAGAAATGCACACACTTGAGAGCCCCCTCCTCCCCATTTTGTATGCATTTTCGTAAAAATGTGCCACTTAAGTGAGTTCATGCTGCACTGTATTCCTCTTGTCATCTGGCGCTTTAAGCATTTGTTTTTATTTATTTTCTTCCTGGTACCGACTTAGAGGAGTAGGAAGGAAGGAAGGTGGTTGAAAGACATGTGATGCACAACAATTAGTCATTCTCTGCTAGAAGTTATTTCACATGCTTTGACGTACAAGTGCCTACACCAGACTTGATTTTGCCTTGATGACAAGACACTGACTTTGTGTGTATATATATATGGCTTGGCACAGGATTCACCTAGGTTAAATTTTGTTTGTTTTTCATTCTGACTATTGTGTTTTGGGGGGACAAGAAACATGCTGGTTAGCCTTGCAGCCATGCTTAGTAGACTCATGAACCATTTTTACTTGTGAAACTATTTGGATTATGATGCCGATTTTGTGAGAACTGGGAAGTATTTTTGTACACTCACAGCCAAACAGAATCCAAACCTCATTGACGTCTTGGAATTTTGTAGCAAGGTTGATGTTTTTGTATCCCATGTTTTATACTTGACTGCAGTTCTTCTGAATTGACATGACAAGCGTCTTTTTTGGCATATCTGTGTTGTTTAGGTGCATTGTACATAAGGTTTGAGCACTGAAACATTGATCATTTTTCCATGGACATGCAGTGACAGGCCCGCAGCATTATCCTCAAACAACACCCAGTCAAGTGAAGTTGCAATTCCTCAGATGCAGCATGTCAACTTGGGCATTTTTTCACTGCATGTCTGTGGCCAGTTCCAAGAACAACTAGGTGGTTTCCTCGCTGATTTTGTAGTTATGCTTTCCATGTTAGCTATTTGCTATTGTAATGCTAGTTCTACTAAACTTGGAAAAAGGCGTGGAATAAAATGGGGTTTATTCACGTGTAAACATTTGTTTATCAATATCTGACGACTTACACCAATACATGTTTTGCAGGATATGGCAGTGTTAAATGCACAAGTCAGTTGACTAGTGTAATTTCAGAATATATTGGAATGGAGTTTCAATGTTTTTTCTTTTTTTTTGCATGTCTTTTATGGAATCTGCTCCACTGCAACAGTTTAATTTTTAAGAATATATTCATCGTGTAAATTTTGAAGTCACACTTGATAAGGACATCAGCACCTCATCTGACACCTGGGGTGATCGACCCTGATCATGTGCACTTGAATTTCTTCTTTTACAACTGATTACTGTTCACTCCTTGTCAGTTGTGGTTAGCAAAATGTATGAAGTGGTCCAGAAACGCCTGGAATCAGCCATATGCTAATTTCTGTACATGTATTAAATAGTCACATTGAATTTTTGGGCAACTTGATCTCTTAACACATGTGAAGAGGGTTGTTAGCACTTGAGTTAAAATTGCACCTTTGGTGCATAGGCAGCCTTTTGAACTGGTGGCCCCCCATTTACAAATATATTGAATAATGAGACAGAAAAAGTTGTTTGTGGGACCAATACCCTATGGAATGCCTCACTGGTAATTTAACTGGCCTCCAGATAGTAAGAAGACCCAAGTGAACCGGCCACACTGATGCCGCCCATGTTGTGGGCATAAGTGACATAAAAACACTTGACTGGACCACAGAGTTGGAAGTAAAAGACTCCAAATGTATGTCATTCATAACACTTTACATATTTATTGACTTAGGTTTCAATGACTGTATAGACTCGTACTATAACCAGAGATAGAGAGAGAGAGAGAAAAACAACAACATAGGAAAGCACATACTTGGCATCAAAAATCACCAATGCATTTGCACAATAACAAATATAGGCCATAATTCCTGAAGAATATAAACATTTGTGTACCTGGTCAACAGATGTAGAAGAAAGAAGGCGAAAGTTTAAAACAACATTGGGAAATGTCACTGACAGAAAACAACTTTTTTGGCAGAGCAAAAAACATCCTGCACATAGAATGACAACTTTTAAATAAAGACAGTCGATCCACACTCGCGGCAATTTCAGACATTCGTTGCATTGGAAGAGGGAGCAAGGATGGTATATATAATATTATTTGGGAAATGCTTCATGTCCTTCCAACATAAAAGCAGACACGCACTGTACACAGCATTGCCTTACATATGCTGCACTAGAAACCGGGAGAAAACCTTCGCTGCTACAGGGACAGTTGGACGTCATCTACCTAGGTTGCCCTTCCGCTTTCTAGTGCCATGGAAGTGAGGGCACAGGAGAGAAGACAGAACCAGGATGGGAAAGGTGGAAAAAATATATATGTATATATGGGGCCATGCAACCACAGAACAGTCATGTAAACCAACAACAAGGAACATTTATATACATATTTTCTTTAAAAAGATACGTTTCTTATACTTGATGCGTTTCATAGATTACAAACTAAAATGACACTGAAATGTCCCTCCAAGTCCGACTTCCTTATACATGTAGCGACGAGTGTAGTGGGCTCCCCATACTTAAAAAAACATGAACGCAATGTTAATAAAATTCCCCCAATTCATAAACTCTCACCCACACATTCAAAAAACAAAAACAAAAACAAAAAATTCATGCACTTCATTCACACTGGGAAATGTTAACGCTTTTTTTTCCGTTCTGTTCATGGTTGTGATGCATGTGGACTGTCATAGAAGAGGTGAGGGGATGGCAAAAAAAAAAGAGGTCACTATGCAGCACATGGCAGTTATCCAGTGACTAATAATGGGCGGTAACGACTTAAAACAACCTAGCACGCAAGACAATGCACAGAAATAGACACAGCTTGTAAAAAATGTATCTCAACAATTGGCAACAATATGCACCAAAAAAGACAAGCGTAAAAAACGATGGGACCTGAGTCACACCCAGGAAACCCAAAAAAGGAACTCAACGCCAGCATTTCGCCCCCCTCCCCAGAATTTTCGGGCTTAAAGAAATTATGCGATTAATCTTTACACCGGTAAATTATATGGTTTTAGTCTTTTTCCATACTTTGAACAATTCCTAGCCAAAAGCACCATTTTGGTGATGTATTAGTTTTTATCCTCAGCTAACTAGGGTGGGAGGGAGAGGTTAATTAGGAAATAGGTATCAGAAAACAAAACAACTGAGTGGGGATCAGAAAGGGGGGTTGAAATAACAATTTCAAAAAATTTATACCACCCTTTCCCCTCTTCTCATCTCAATTCCACTCACTTTTTCCATGATCCTTGAAATATTCAGCCTTAGATTTGATTAATTCACCACTCTCCAACATTTGCACGTACACCTGCCTAGGTTAACAACCTTACAAAAATAACTTGTGCCCTCCCCATCCTTGCACTGCACTCCTCACACACATTCACAAGCTACGTAACACACACGAAAAATTGAGCATTCCTCTTCGGTCCGAAAAATGCAGAGAGGCAAACCACGGGATATCCATAGGGGGGAAGAGGGGCCTTCCCTTTGTAAGTGCTGATATGTGCGCCCTCCCCAAGGCAAGGCGACGTAAAGCATAATTTCACAGGTTTGACCCCGAAAGAAGAACACCCCCCCGCTCCCCCACTATCCTTCCCCAGCCCCTCTCAATAATAATAATAACAACAATAATAAAAGTGGCAGTCAATGCCTGGGGTCCCTGAGGAAGGAGTGAGCCATGTTCCTCACACCTTCACTCCGGGTGAAGTCAATCTGGGCATAACTCAGCCTTTGCCTGGGAGGCCCATCCTCCTCATCTCCACCTGACCCTTCCCCCCTCTGACTCTTTACCCCTCCACTAACACTTCTCTCGTCCCCAGGAAGGTCCAAAGAAGCGTAGTTGAGTTCCTTGTCCATTGCAAGTCTCCCACCAGCAGGTGTAAAGTTCAGGTTTTCATATGTTGGAGGTGGTGCTGCAGTGGCGGTAACAGCAGCAGCAGCAGCTGTCGTGGTAATGGTGGCAGGTATTGTGGTGGTGGTGGTGGAGGCACCAGGGGCAATGGTGATGGTATTTGGGGTGGGGTCAGAAGTAGGTGCTGGTGATTCTGCAGGTCTTTTGTGAGTGAAAGCAGCCGACTTCAGCCCTAGCCTGGTGCTTAAGAGGACAGGCTCCACTGGGATGGAATCCAGCTTGTGGGTTGACTTGGGCCTGCTGGAGAATTCATACAAGAGACAGCATGAGAAAAATAACACACCTAATAAGGGCATTCTATATGTGCCAAAATGCCTTTTAAAGATGGCCTTTGTTTCTATGAGAATTAGAGTAATAATACCATTCACATCCACACGTATTGTGATCAGATAATTTTTTTCCCATCGTCACTGATTATACAGTATATTACTTACTGAACAATTAATAACAATAAGCAACATGATCTGATTGTGCAACTATTGTGACATGTAATGACTTTAATACCACTGCCATACTGATCTGAACATGTGCACCAAAAACATGTGAGGAGAAGAATAAACTTACCTCTGCACAGCGGACATGTTGACATAGTCATGGCTGGCAGATGATAAGGGGACTGCAACCACTGCTGAAGATACTGACTCGGTGACACTCACTACACTGGTATTACTTGGGCTGGAGCTGGTGTCAGCCGACCCACCAGATGTAATTGACCATGACGAACCCCTCCCTGCCCCACTTGCTCCTGTCCCTCCCCCACTTGCTCCTGTCCCTGTTCCAGTGCCACCACCTGCCCCAGTGGATGCCACAGTATATGACAGTGATGCTGATCTGGTGGCTGCCAATGTTGGATGAATTTGCTGCTTGGTTGGGAGCACTGCTTGTGGTGGACTATGAGGCTCAAGTCCCAGAGTCTCAAGAGACTTGGTCAGATTTTCTGCAGAAACCACGGCAGGTGCAACACTCACTGGCGTTGCTCCACTTCTGGGTAGAACTTTCCTCCGCAGAGAAGAAAATGGGCTTGATAAAGGGGACTTTGGACTTCCTCTGGGTGGAGGGGTGGTTCCACTCTTTCTGGACAACATGCTTGTGAGGCTGCCATAAGGGCTTGGAAGCTTGGATGACATGGACGATGTACGGAGGGAGGAGGAGCAAGGCTGGATCTCTTCAGAAAGCATATAGTCCCCACTATTGTTGTTGTTGTTGCTGTTGTTGTTGCTGCCAGGTAAGGAGGACCGGTCCCCAGCACGAATACTAATTGGCTGGGAAGTGGGGATGTTGCGTGGTGTGGTGCGGGCTGCTTTTAGACTGCCCTGGCGCTCACGGGCCTTGGAGCCCACCAACATGGACACATAGTCTCCTGGAGATAACACTGTTGGATACAAATAACTAACATCAGTAATTTCAAATATAATTAATAAGTTGCCCTGTATTAGGACTGTGGCCTTTTAAAGAACCCATTTTAATTGACTGATGACTTGACTTATGAAATTGTGCTGTTAATAAATTTTGACTGTGAGGAAGCTTTGAGAAAACCAGTCGAAATTCTTATGAGAATCATGTCTGATGTGGTCAAATGCAAGACCTGAGGTGGAAGGCTATGGCTACAACCACTACATCACCATACCACCCTATGCCAATGAAATTAGTTTACAATATGGCTAATATGACACATCAATTAGGCTAATAAAATCCTCCAGATTCTGGACTGTGGATCCTAAGAAAGGTTTCAGAGATTTATAGAGCCTTTACATTTCTGAAGGCAGTTACAAATCACAAGCCACAAAGAAAGGACTGACCTGATGATGGTGATGAGTGAGGGTTGGTGGGTGTGACAGCAGGTGACATGTGATATGCCCCAACATCCAGAAGCATGTACTCCTCTGATTCTGGTGATGTCAGCTGTGGTGTCTGTTGCTGTGTTGTAAGACTGTCCTTCCTCTTACCACATGTCATGTCAACATAACCGGAAGGTGCCACCATCTCCTTTGAGTGTTGCCATGGAGGTGGTAAGAGGAGCGATGACTTTGTATCAGAAGAGGATGAGAGTGATGATGGCATCATGGTAACATAGGCTCCAGTTGTGGTAGGAGGCTCACTCTTTCCTTTTGCCATCATCATGTAATCACCCGCCTGCTTCCCAATGGAGCTGTGGTTTTCATTATCTTGGCTCCCACCCACCATCATAATGTAGTCTTCCTCTTCAGGAGGTGCACTCCCTCTCTTCCTCCTAAATGAGTCTACCCGGAATGACCTTGCCAGGGCAGACCTAACACCCCCTCCTGAGCGCCCTGACTTTCTGTCCTTCTCAGCTCCTAGGCTGGAAGCACTTGAGTTGCGCTTCTTTGAGAAGTCCATCTCCATCAAGTCCTTAGAGCCTGACATGTGAGAGGTTTAAGTTAAAACAGACAGGTTGAATAGAACAGGGATCCATTTTAATAATACGTAGAATTAAGCCAAAGAAGTGCAAATACCTGTGGTGACTTCCTGAGGTTGTAAGGCTGTCCCTGAATTGTCTTTGTGCCCACCAAAAAAGTTCCTCAAGTAGGACCCTCCACCTGACCAGGATGATGCCACTGGCTGTGGTGGTGAAGCTGCCAGAACTGGTGCACTGGCACATTTCTTCCCAACTCTTCCACTTCCTCCTTGTTGGGATGACTCAGAGGAGGAGGAGGAGGAGGTAGGTGGCTTTGACAGCTGTGATGACTCAGATGATGTTGATATTTTTGCACTAGCACTACCACTGCCAAGCTTGATTCCAAGTCTGCTCCCAAGTGAGAGGGCCCTGACCCTGAAGTTTTCTTGGGCCACCTCAAGACGGTTGGTGCTATTCTTCCGCTTGGCGCAATCAGGCCTTGACCCCACTGAGTAGGCCCTCACAGGTCGTTCCAATAGCACACCCTCATCCTCTGAAGGAGGGAAGTATGAACACACCTTGTCTAGGTGATACTCAGAAAATTTCAGGTCTGTTGACGGTGTCCCAGATGTGACTGAGCAGCTGCTTGCTGGAGACATGCCCACCTGGAACTCTAAATTTGGACCACAAGTTAACTCATGGAATTGAGTCTTGATGTGTAAAAACTAATGCAAGCAGGGATTCCCTCTATTTCTACAAGGTGTCCTTCAAGCTCATTAGATTTGCAATTGCATGACTACCTTCTAGACTGCTGCAAGATAATGACTTGATCCCTAAAAAGAGACTTTACCATCAAGGCTGTGCAAGCCTCTCCCAGGTTCCATTTCTGCATATCCCGAGTCAACCCCTCCTGGTGCCATAGGAACATAGCCATCAGGAGTCTCCTCCGCCAGGCTGCTTGTCCGACTATGGTTGGCACTCATCTTTCCATACACGGCAGTCTTAAGGAGTGAGTCTCCTACTGGGGCAGTGCCAGGGCTCATTGGAATATAGGCTCCAGAGGGGTCCGTTGGGGAGGTGCCACAGGAGCTCATCATTTCCATGTATGAACCCTGCTTTGAAATAGGATTATATTTTTAATAATCACTGCAGGAAATGGGTTGTGAAATCTGTTAATTATATACCATCAAATTATCCCAACCTACAACATGATGACAAATCACAAAATCAACGATACCTTGCTGGGAGTCCTTGTACACATGCTTCAAAGATTAAAATTTTGAATTTACAATGCAAATCAACAAGGGCACTAGTTAGTGATCGGCTTGGTTTCACATGGTCCACACCAATAAATGGCCACTACTAATGCACATACTAAACTTGTGGTATGATCTTTTTTTAAACTATGCACTTGGTTATTTCACCTCTTTGCACCTTGCTTCAGACCTTTCTCAACTGATTGCTTAAAAACTCGTGGCCTTTTCCTTTGCTTTGCATTTTCTCATAAGCTTCCAATGTACACTTTTTTGTAATACATGTACAGGAATTTAGAAGCGACAAACTCTCACCTGGGATGGAGACCCAGATGTGAACCCATGACCTGGTGAGAACTTGGAGAAGTTTCTACTTCCTGACTGGTTGAGTAATAGGGACAAAGACCCAGTAGGCCTGTCCATTGGCACATAGGAACTTCTGTCTTTCTCTTCCACATCTGAAATAAATATCATGAGTATGCTGCAAAATCCACTGAAACTCCTGTCACCCTACCATTTGGTCCTTGCCAAGGGACATACTCATCCAGGCTCTCCTCTAATATGGCAGGCTCCATAGGTAGGCTATCAGGAGTGGCTGCTGCTCCATGATGAACACCATCCATTTCCACCTCATCAATAGACATAGATGATCCAGCCGAGTCGGTTGAGTAGGCCACTGAGCTTGGGCTGAATGACATGCACACAGTGTCCCTGCTGGAAGCACCATAACACTAATCAATTTGAAGTCTCTTGATTTGCAATAGTCATATACAGTGCCCAACATTTTATATGATGACTGACAAGCCTTTCCTTTCATACAACCTCCCACTTTTATCACATCAGTGTTAACCTTTGGTAAAAATAACTTTAGTGTCTGATGCAGTACACTTACTGCTGCTGTTGTGGGAGAGAAAAAGAATCTTATAAATCAATACATTGGACCTGCCTAACCCCCCACCTAACCTCCCCACCAAGTCATGCTGCATCAAAACTGGAGTCAAATCCCTCCATACCAGCATGAAGTACTTTATGAATAAACCCTTTGTAACAGCAGCATCTGATTGAGAAGCATCTCAATAAAGAAAAACTAGGCCGACAATAAATCACTGCAACCAAAACACAACAAAAAAACTTCAGTACTACCTGACTGAGGTGGTTGGGACAGGTGGTGAGTACGAAATCGCCCTGGAGTACATGGAGTGCGGTCGACTGGCAGTGCTGGTGGTGATTGCGTTGGCAGGCATTAGGTGGGGAGGACCTCCTAGCATCTGGGATGTGTTGCTAGTGACACTTCCAATCCTTGCCAGGGAAGGTTGTTGTGATACAGGACCATGTGACTGAGAAGGTCCTTGATGGTGTCCTTCACTGATTGTCCTGGACCGTGAAGGCATGCTGTCTGCACGATCCCGATTTGTCGTTGCTCCTGATGCATGTGCATAAGCACATGGAGGAGGAGCTGAATTAATTAATTTGCACTATTTTAACACATTATGGGGCACCCCCTGCTTTGTCCAAGAATGGAGCAGAGGAAGTAAGTTAGTTCTACAGATGGCTGCACTATACTATACCCTTTGTAAAATTATGGATAGAGATTTAAGCACCTGACTCCCAGGCTGCATTACTACATTGTTATGGTGCAGTAAGCATGTTGTATATACAATACATTTGCCCATCATAAATGTAACGCTGCTTCTTGTGAAACAATCTGAGGTTAGCATTTGTCATATTCACAATATTTGTTACATAACCCATCACCACGTGGTGTTTCACTGTAAGTAACCCACAGTTTTGGTAATATTTTCCTGACTACTTCCAGGGTTTCCCATGATTTTTTTTCATCATCCCATCTAATCTCTGCCCAATTTAAATATAATTTATCTGCATTCATATTTACTTCTGCTCTGATTTCACTGTCTCATTTGGGTAAAGCTACATATCAATAATTTTGGGCTGCCCAACTGATGTCCCAAATTTTGTCAGAAAACAGACCAGACCAGGCAGGCAATGCTGAGCAGTCTCTGGTGGAGGTGGCAAGGCAGATGTGGAGGTGAGAGATGATTGAGGAGCAATCTTTCCCCAATTCAGATTAATACCCTCTCCGCAAACCTCAGAAAATCTGTAACATTCCAACAATGGTCTAATCACTGATGCCTGTAAAGCCAGCTACCCAATGATACCAAGGTGGCACACCTCATGTCAGGCATAACCTCCATTTCATTAGTTATAATCAAAAGATGGTTTCAAGATGCCTTCCTTACACCTCCTCATCTGCCTCCACACCATCACTGCTCAGGAGGCTGCCTGCTCTCTCTATTCTCCTTTCCCGTAGGCTGAGCCATTTGTGACTCCAAAAATATAATATGCACCCAACAGATCTTATAGTCAGGTGCAAGCTACTTCAAATCTGTCATTTTGGGGAGGAGACTTCAAGCATAACAATTTTGAATTGGAATGCATTCTCTGATTAGAAATGGTAGTACAATGATTGCAGAGGCGTGGGGGTCAAGTTTTTACCCACATCATACCACCCCCCCCCCCACACACACACACANACACTTCTCAAAAGAGAAATGTTGAAAAATGTATGGCCCTGCAAATCTCAATTCTTATGGGGCACCCCTTATAGTGCAGTATCTATTCAATATTACAGTGTGGATATGCAACCAAAATAACACAAAATAAAGAAGTTCAGATGTAGTAAAAGGTCAAGTGATACTCTGAAAATTCGGGTACAACGTGACCATATTGGTCAATATAAAAGGGTCGACTTAATGTAGTGTACATATTTAAAATAGACGTGCCAAAAATTCGTTTGTGACTAGCATGCTGGATAACATGTGCCAAAAAGTTAGTACAACTACCAGGTCATTCCATTTGCACTGCAAGCATAAAGGAAGTGCACAGGAGCATTTGCTACATGCTCCAACATGCATTCACAAAAATAACTAAAGACAAAAATGTTTTAAAAATAGATAATTACACTATTTACAATTCTACAACCACACCAAACCTAGACCTTGTGGTATCTACCGGGAGTGCCCAAGGTGCTTGACACTCCTATATTTACATAAAAAGAAAAGACTATCTATCATTGTAATGACCCTACTCTAGCCTGAACCTACTTTTCATGCGATGAGAGAAGTAGGCTCGGGGCTGTGGGTGGGAAAGTGGGGGTGTGGTAACGGGGCGGACCAAGAAGCAGAGTGAGCCTTCTGTCTTGAGACTCTGTGGCTGCATCAAGAGGAGGAAGGGAACGCAAGGGGGCACAAAGCGCGACCTTCGCCATGCTTGCCTGACAGCAGGGGTGCCATGCAAAAGGGTGAGAAGCGGTACTGTGGGGAGCACGGCCCAACATCCACATGCGCCTAAAGCCACTGAAAATCAGAGGAAGAAGCACATAGAAAAAGAGAAGCAACAAGGCAGAATGATAACGGTGACATGACATATACTGCATTTTGGATTGGCATTGCAATTCTAAGAGAAATGTATCACTGAAAAGGGCAGAGCATGGTAGTAAGCAATTTGGTAGACTTTTGTATTTAACAACTACAGGCAAACCCCAACATATGTAAATCCGGACTCGGAAATTTTTCCCAACATACGCAAAAAATCTACAGAACTATGAATGTAAAACGCCACCAATTTTGAGAAAGTGTGCTAAATTGCAGCATGTGGCAACTTGAAAGTGCTCTCTGAGACTCATTCCCTTGCTCAGTTTACAAGTAACAAACATTTGCACCTCTTCTGGGCCCCATGAGGAATCTCTTTGCACTTGCAATGGCTTCAATTGGATACAATACAGTGATTTCAGTATCAATGTGAAAGGTACAGTATACTGTATAATTTTTAAAAAAATGTCCTGAGTGATGTAAAACATGTCTTATATATAATGTTGCAGAGTGACCCATTTACGTATGTCAGGGGCTGCCTGTAATCCAAACAATTCTGCTGCTCTTCTCTATCCCAATAATTTACATTATTTACATTACATTTACATAAAAAAGCATGCCAGAGAAATAATAGGATAAAAATGGCAAAATCTCACGCGCGAAGTCAAGAAGGTTACATTGTTTACACCTACGAGTAATTCAAGTTTTCTTGCAGAGCGAGTTAAATGCTTCGAGCCCCTCTTAATGAATTCTACATTGGAAGCCACATCAATGT
Source organism: Catajapyx aquilonaris (assembly GCA_000934665.2). Classification (NCBI taxonomy): domain Eukaryota; kingdom Metazoa; phylum Arthropoda; class Diplura; order Dicellurata; family Japygidae; genus Catajapyx; species Catajapyx aquilonaris. The sequence continues at coordinate 29,782 of KZ539152.1, forward strand.
CTCAGAAATATGTACACTTCTGCATGGAAGATATTAACTATTATATCATGGATTATTTGGCAATGTCCTTGCAACAACTGTCCTGCAGGGTACAATTTATTACATCTTATGCTGTACTGAACACTGGTGCAGTAATGATGTGACAGTGCGAATGCTATTATGAGACCGACTGTGATTTAACACTAACAACAATTTGTTGCAATTACACATGATGTGTGAGATAAAAAATACTACTTTCAGTTTAAAAAGGAGATTTCCATACAGCAACTGAGGAGAGTAATGCATGATGGTGGTCAAGAGGACAATTATCATGATGATGAAAAGATTTAACAAGAAAAACTAGTACCAGTGCCACAACTTCCATTCATTCCTTATGTACCCCATTCACCCACTAATATTCATAACAATCACCGCAATATAGCTCTATCATTTTCCAAAATGAAAATCTGACATTCTTAAGCATGTACATGATGAAAACAAAAGCATGATTAATAATGGAAGTGTTACAAAACACATGAGAGAGTAGAGCATGCTTTAAGAAGTTAAAGGACAAGTAAATTTTTCCCCCCACCCAAAATAAAACCACATATACAACTTTTGTTAAGTGGCAGGTAAAATCCCCTGAAAGCAGCACACTTGGAAATACCTGACACAGAGTGACGACGGCGTGATGTTCGAGCAGTGGGAAGGAGCACGGGAGCTCGGGAACATAAGGCACTGCTAGTACTTGACGGGAGGCTCTTGCAAAGGGAGGGGGGCATAGCTGAAAGAACACGTGAAAAAAATAGGGAAGAGATAAAAAATCCTGCCGGAAACCAGATTATAGAATCTGCATATCAGCTTCACAAGTTGCCTGCGCAGCTTTAAGGGAAACATATATGCACTGATTGCATGGGTTTCTTCCACAATTCTCATGGAAAGAGGTGAAGAATTCACAAGCACCTCGAAGGCCAAATCTGGCACAGAATCATCATCATGGCACTCTATCCCGTAATACCAGCAAAAAGTCAAAAAATGCATATGCAAGCCAAACCAGAGGCCATGCAATGAACATGTTCCCAACAAATAGAACACAACACATTCCCTGAAGACATCTCTCAATTGACTTAACCCCTTAAATACTCTACTGTCACTGTAAAAATTCTTTTGCAATTTAAAATGTTCCAAGTATTAACCACAAGAAAATTTAAATATCCGAGTCTCCTAATAAAATAGGGCACAATAAAAATGTGCATGCCCCCAAACGTAAAAACTTGAAAAGGCAGTTTAGTCTCAACATCAGTATGTAAGGGGCTAATATAATGAATGAGCCCAGCAGTTCTCCCCATCCCATTTTTGCAGTGGCACATCTCACATCACGGGGACCAGCAACAGTCAAGCTCCTTGGTGCCAGGGATAACATATGTCAAGATTAAACACACTAATATTTTTATATAAGAATTACACAATGCAAGACCAATGACCCAACTACCCACCTGCTGATGCTGTTTGCCTCCTGGCTACCACGATGATTGGCTTGGTTGCTTCTGAGGTGGTTGTGGAAGAAGACCATGTCCTTGCCCTCGGTGGTGCCTCATCTTTGGCACTGTTGCGCATTGCACTGCAAATGTGTGTCAGACAGTAATCAGATGTGAAAGTTAATTCATTATTTTCAAGAATATTTGCCAAGAGACTTTCCATGCCTCAAACTCTATTCCTGGAAGACCAAGATCACATGCCTTACAAATTACAGTAAAACCCTGAATAAGAAAAACCTCATTAGGTCCAAAATATGGGCACTTTGTTTTAAATGGGTTCATATAATCTGGGACAGTTAATCAACAGAGAGCCAATGATCAGACAGCTAAATCTGCCACTCACTGGCAGCCTCATTGGGTTGGTGCAGTCTTAACTCCCAGCTAAGGGTCTCGGACTTGACACTAGTGCTTACTTTCATACATGCAATATTTCATCATCAAATAGCTTCAACACTTTCACGTATACCTGGTACCAGCAACCATTTTAACTGTCTCTTAAACAGCTACCTGTTGTTTAGTGTGAAACAGTGGGTTGTGTACCTGTGTTCCTCCAACACACAGGGAGCTAAACCTGAGACTAAACATTTTATTAAGGGGTCGTCCATAAACCACGTGACCGTTTTGGGGGGAGGGGGGGGG
>JYFJ02004480.1:0-32124 GCA_000934665.2 Catajapyx aquilonaris
CTGAGCGCACCCGTTCCTTGTCTATGAACCCCCTCTAGAGGGCGTTTCCGGACACAGGAACCTATGTCAAAAATACTTGTCTTGGTCCCCTCTATTACCCCTGAAAGTCTTTGCAGAGTTACAATAAACACCCTGTATATGCCAAATTGTTTCATATCCCCGGGGTATGAAACAATTTGTCGTATACCTAGGTATAGTGCTATATACGACAAGTTGTTTCATACCCCGGGGGTATGAAACAATTTGGAGTATATAGTACCTCACTATGAGTTGAGAATGGGCATATGTAGATGATAAGAAGTCACAACTTGTTTAAAGTAACTTAAACCAAAAATTTGAAATTAAACCAGGTTGAAACAAACGTTTTTTTTAAATACTGTTTTTTCCCAACCCTGTTAATAACTAGAATGACAATCAACCCGGGGACACCCCCTTCATCTCGTGCAGAGTTCTCGGGTTGTCTCTGGCTTCGTTTCGGGTGGTATTTCCGACAGACTAAGCCACCCAGGGGAGCTCACAAAATGACTTTACTAGTCGATGCACTGCACCTTGCACATCCCCTCCCAGTCCCCCTGCCCATAGGCCCGGGCGCTTCTAACATGGCCTAAGGTTCTATCGGACTTTAATCGATGGCGTATATGAGCAATGTCTCTCCCCAAATACCCCGTAAAGGGTGGCAAGGAGCATTACAAAAAAGAAAAAAAAAAGAAAAAAAAACCTTTGACGGCAGGGTTTTTTTTGGGGCAATTTTTTTCTTTTCTTGATAAACATTTGTAGTAGGAGTGATATTAATGAAAAACAATATGCTCCAATATTTATCGTTGCAACTCGTGGTGGTCCTTTTGAATGTAAAATGCCAAAAAAATTCATCTACTATAAAATTGTTACTATGGTTACAAATATAATAATACTAAAACACTGTAGGTACTATGAGAAATTCCTAAGAGTCCAAACTTACGGTACACCCTGTTCTGACGCTGTGGGAGGGGGTATGTTTAGCTCACGCTGGGAGGCAGAAAAACTGATTAGCATACACTATGGTAGTTGAGCCCCCTTCCACGAGGTGGTCCTCAAACTGCGCCATTTCCGTCTAAAGTCTGGCGCATCCGGTTCAAAAACACGCAGACCGCAGGATCTCATATGAGCACGTAGCCCTCAAAGGGTTAATTATGGCAAATAAACACAAGACTCACCTTGACATCTGTGCTGTTGGTGTCTCGGATGATCCTGAGCTTGACATGGTCAAACTCTCTTCTGTCCGCACTGAGCTGTGCCAGTTTGCTGAACCTCTCTGAAAGTGACATTCTTGGCTGCACCTCTTCCAAATCATCATCCTCTTCCTCAGCACTTGAGCTGGATGACAAGGTACTGTCCGTGTCTGAATCTATTGAAACTGTTGGACTGCGACGCCCATTCTGTAGTTGTCGGACTGCAGGTGCCACCATTTTCTTACCCTTATTGCGGCGGCGCTTTCCTTTCCCAACTGCAACTGTGCGTGACAACTCCTTTCCTTTGGATGCAGGTGCCTTTGGCTGTGGCTTAGGCTTAGGCTTTGCCTTCACTTTCATCTTTGATGGCACTGGCTTTAATTTAGCAGGAACCAACTTGGGCTTGACAGGTGTTGCAGCCTTGCTGACTTGAACACGTCCTGACACACCACTTGAAACAGATGATGACCGACATGTTGAGCAGCTCAGTGAGGTTCCAGTTGACGAGACTGACCGCGAACGCGACCACGACCGACGTTGTGTTCGGCGACTTGCAGTTGGAGGAGGTGGAACTGGTGGTGGGGGTGATCTACGGCGTGCAATGTTTGACCTTTCACGGGATGGGGTGCGATGACCACGACGTACGTTGTTGGTCACAACATGGCCACTACCATGACGAGATTGATCACGTTGTGATGGGGGAGGTGTCCGGTTACGTGAGCGACTGCGATTACGAACACGAGCAACAGGACGCCCACGGCCATGGCTGTGACTCCGGCTGCGACTGCGGCTGCGGGCAGGTGCTCCACCAGTCCCCAACTCAGAGCGATACATCTCCTTGAAACCACTATGGCGCCATCTAGGGAGGAGATTAACAGACTATATCCACATCACCTTTAAAAATTTCTTAATGCAAACTCAAGAAGTGTACAACCATCATAAAAATTCAGTCACTTTGAAAAACCATCTCTATGTGCGTCCCAACTTTATGTTTACTTACAACCAAAGTAACTCTTCTTACCCTCCTGAATTTTGAAAATTTTTGGATTTTCTAATTCTGCTTGGCCTATAGTGTTGAGAAAACATCACCTCCGCTGCTAATTTACACGTTAGCAGGGTGAAAATACAGCCAAAAGGCTATATTCCGAAGCCACAACACCTGTATCCAGTTGCGAGTCGCCGATTCCGGCTGCCCGGTCCCAGTCGCCTTTCACCACGTCAGTAGATTTGAAGTCGAAAGCGATTATAATACTGGAGAGCCTTGGAGTCCTGGCTCTCCATTATTATAATCGCCTTCAACTTCAAAGTGTGCGAGATGGCCCTTCTCCTTCGCGGCACCAGAGAGAGCTACAGACGCGGTGAAAGGTGACCACGACCAAGCAGCCGGGACCGGCGACTCGCAACTGGATACAGGTGTTGTGGCTTCGGAATATAGCCTTTTGGCTGTATTTTCACCCTCCTAACGTGGAATTTAGCAGTGGAGGTGATGTTTTCTCAACACTATAGGCCAAGCAGAATTAGAAAATCCAAAAATTTCCAAAATTCAGGAGGGTAAGAAGAGTTACTTTGGTAGTTAGTGTAAAGGGTGAAATAACGTGAAAATGACAAGCATTTTTGCATACATGGGATTCTATGCTTGCAGTAAATGCTAGTTCAACAACTGTCAGCTGCTGCTCTATTTCAGCCTTGAGGGGATAGAAGTCAAATCAGGCTTTGTGGGGGTCGCTCAAGTGAGTGGCCATATTGGTTAGCCTCATTGATGGCACAGAAGGACAGTCTTTTATAATACTCAGGTCTGGTCACTCCCCTCTTATCGCGTTTACGGGGTTGACGGGGGTGGCAATGTGGTAGGAGGCCACGATAGCACTGATAAGTGCAGTGGCTGCTGAAGTGCTTGCCGCGATGCTAAGCGGGGCTCCTTTGCACTTAATAGAAGACATGGTAGATTTCTACCATCACTTCTATTAAATGCATATTTTCCCGCTAGGTTCGCAGCAAGGGCTGCAGCAGTTCAGTGCAGCAGTTCAGTGCTGCAGCAGCCTCAAAATGCATTACCACCCCGTCCACCCCTAGAAGGGGGATCTATATGGAGCTGGGGTATGAGTGTCAGGGGACTGCACAGAAGAGAAGTCTACAGAGTAACAGGTGAATTCAGCATAAGATACGATACAAGTGGTGTGATGAAATACAATATCCATTACACTTCACCCCTGCTTCACTTATCGATAATACTTTCTTTAAAAATACTTTTTGTTAATATGTGTTGGGGGGGAAGGTGTGGTGGCCGAGATGGTAACGTCTCAGCTTGCTGTGTGGAAGGTCCTGGGTTCGATCCCCGCCCGGGAGTTCCCTTCTGCCTGCGTCAGTGGGTCTCGGGCCTGCGCCTAAGAAGGTGTCTTGGCAACCTAGCCTTCTGGGGGACTCCACATGACCCATTTCCAACAATGCACTTGCACCTGTGTCCCCTCCCCAAAAATCCCTATCCTTACCCCATTTCCGTACTTCCCTGCATGGAGAATTTAGAAAAAGTATAAAAAATTCTCGAAAACTGATGGTGGTATGCCACCCCCCCTATAACAACTTAAAGTTGTATCACGGGGTAAAATAAATTTAAATAAATAACAAAAAAAATTAAAAAATTAAAATTATGTGTGTTGGGGTGGGGTGCCATCACCTGCCTTGCCCTGCAACGTAACATGTGGTTCCCGGTCAGTGAACTAGGGAATGTGGTTTCAGGGCATGAAGAACATGCTCGTCTTGATAGCATCTTTCAACCACTCGAAACCAAAAGATAGATTACCACTCCCTCTAAATTCCTTCAAAATACCATCCCCACACTCGGGAAAGTATGTATGCATTCCTGTTTTGCCCTCTATCCTCACTTGAAATGGCACCTTTAGGTATGAAGTCGCTTGCCCAAGCTTAAAATGAGCAGCTGCATGATAATGTTTTCAGCCCACAAGTTGGGCTGGCAGCACTTCTGATTATTATGAGACATGCGCCACAACAAATTAGCAATTATGTACCTAGTGGGGTCCTTTTCCTCTGCTTCAAGCAGCCTCTTAGTCCAATAGCTGCCCTGAGAAGCACCCTCCTTCCTGGCTTTCTTCATAACTTTATCCAGTTCCCGCTTCTTCGTCCCACTGTCCACTGATGATGAGGAAGCATCCATTAGGGCATGCAGGCAATCATCACAATGAAATGAACAACAGTATCAATTACTATCCAACAAACAACCTTGTCTCTCTTTGGTCCTGCTTGCTCTGACCGGGGAGTACGCGTCCATTCGGAGCCTTGCGGAGGATCCACCGGTGGACCTCCTTCGGCTAGCTGGACTTGCTGAAGAGCGGGGCATGGTACCTCCCTCTAGTTCGCCTGACCTGTCAACCTGACGTGAATGGGTCATGGAGAGTTGTACCGAGTCATTGGCCTGCGAAAGTAATGGGCCGCCGCGGCTCCCTAAGGCACTGACTTACCAACGATACGCCTGTACCGATCTAAGCAGACCGCGCGAACGGGGTGACGGGGCAAATTCCGAACATCAAATTCAGCCTGTCATGGTACCGGCGCGTTGCAGGCTGCAACACCGACAATCACGTACGGCTCAGAAAAGACCGTCGTACTATCTCCGTAACTAGGGCTAGGGGTGTTGACGGCCTTGACGCTTCTGTACATGGTCGCTCCGAGTCGCTGCTAACGAGAGCAGCCATCATGGAGCTCGAATGCCAGCCATTCCTTGACGGTCATTTCCGCTCATGCCTGGAAAAAAGGGTGGGTTGCGGTGGGTTGGCGTTTGCAGAAGGCCATATTTGAACTCCAATGGGTGTTAGCCAATCAATGCGCTTAACTATTCCACGTGACAGGAAATTGCCTTTTATTTCATCCCGTGTGATCATAAAATTTTTATAGAATCCATTTATGAAACTCCAGTTTTAATATCAAAATCCAGTATAAATATGCCGATATTGATACTGTGCAAGGCGGCACAAGGCTATTTGAAAACGGCCATATTGTGAGTCTCAGCCAATGACGCTCGGGTCTATCCTGCCACCCTCTCGAGGAAGACTGTGGAAGTAACCATCATCTCTCCAATCGGTTCCATTGCTGGTTGTAGGCCTGCTGTGGTGTGTGGTGAGAGTCACATGTGCGGCGAAGCCGTTCTTCCCGGCGGTTCCATTCATATATCCACTGCGGTGAAGCTTCGCAAGCCTTAAATTCCATCAGGACAGGCTCCTTCGAGTCGGAGTAATGGGGAACGTACTAGCGACCAGTCCGATGGCTCCTCCGCCGCCGCCACCTCCGCCTCCTCCATCGCTTTCAGGGGTCAGTCTTTCGTCTTCGTCGACCCCAGGACAAGCCTCTGGACTAGGTGCCACTGCAGGTCAGCAGGACTCGTCTGCAGGCGGTCTTGACGACTCAGGCCATCCAGGAACCATGGAGGACTTGCACAAAAAGTGTAAAGGTGGGTCATGAGGAAGTTTTTAAACTACACCAGTTGAATACTCCAAGTGTTTGAGTAGTGTGTACCTAGCCAGATTGGAAGGAAGAGAGGGCACTCTGGAAATCAGCATGAACATGGAGATAAAATTGTTACATAAAAAGGAAAGTTCTTTTCATTGCAGATGTGACACTGTACCAAATATATTTTTGCTTGATGGGGCTGTAACTTATCTGCAATAATGACTACATTTACTCTTCGATTCACATAAGAGTGAACCTTTTTTGATATGCATACGCCTGAGGGGTCGGTGAACCGCCCAAAAGTAGTGCCTAACATGCCAGGCCCTACCGCTCTCCACAACAAAATGTGCAGTTTGTGTAGCGCTGCAGCTACCACATGGGCTGCCCATGATAATTAGGCATTTGAATTACATGTACTATGGGCGCCAAAAGAATTGACCGGAGTTGATGGGTATATAGCGCCATTTACCCATCAACTCCGGTCAATTCTTTTGGCGCCCATAGTACCAGCACTGTATCTTCAAGAAAGCCAGAGATACCAGGGACTAATTTTGCAGCGCGGCGGCTCACCGACCCCTCAGGCACATGAGTATCTAAAAAGGGTCACACATATGTGATTCAGAGTGTACATGTCACTAAGAAACTTTGTATTCCAAGTTCTGGACTGTGAAATTTAAGAACTCAGAACCAACTTCCTGAGTCCTCATTTACGGAGTGCCCAGGCACGAGCTACAATTCGGTATAAGTAGGGACTAAGCCTATGCCTGATTGGTCCCATTGGGTCCCATACATGATCTGAGAATACTCATGTCTGGTCACTCCCACTTATCACCTGCCAGGGCGTTTTGCATGAGGTGCTCACTTGAGAGCGCCATGAGACAGCTTTTCACTGCTGGATTATGTGGTGACCCTTCTGGACTACGCTGAACTTTATAGGTACAAAAGGGAAGCCGCTACATGCAGGCCCAACATGGCCGCCGGCGACCAAGTTGGGTCCCCCAATGTAGCGCTTCCCTTTTGTACCTATAAAGTTCAGCGTAGTCAGGTAGGGTCGCCACGTAATCCAGCAGTGAAGGTCTCATGGCGCTCTCAGGTGAGCACCCCATGCAAAACGCCCCGGCAGGCGATAAGATAAGACTATAGGGGTAGTGTCCGTGGGCTGGTCCCATACATGCAGTACGTGCTGTCATTGGGTAGCAGGGTCTGACTGGATCTTTTCTCCACTAGCTCCAAATGCGGGTTTTTGATGTGTAACATGCTAACAGGTCAATTATTATTATGGGGGAGGTGTGGTGGCCGTGATGGTAAAGTCACGGCTTGCTGAGTGAAAGGCCCAGGTTCGATCCCCGCCTGGGGAACTTTCCTTTCACCTGCGTCAGGAGGGTCTCTGACCTGCACCAAGGAGGTGTCTGGCAACCTAACCTGCTGGGGGACAGCACATGACCCATTTGTAGACATTGCACTTGCACCTATGTTCCCTCCCCAATAAATCCCTATCCTTACCCCATGTCCTTTCGTCCTTGCACCGGAGTTGGAAGAAAACATAGAAAATCGAACGAAAAATGGTGGTGTCCCACTCCCCTATAAGGGCCTATAGCCCTATAACGGGGTAACATGGAAAAAAAAAGGGTCAATTATTATTTCAACTTAGAATCCTAGCAGTAAGAAAGCCAAGAGCATGTTCCAGCATGAGGAATCCCAGGTTTCTATGACATGTAAACATCATTAATAAAAGCTATATATCTTTTGTTATGAGGCACAATATAGAACCTTGTGTGAATCCAAATTGTGAAGGTAATGCTGCATATGAACGTTGCTCTCATTGCATGCAGCCAACAATATGTATATCCAAAGTAGTTTAAATCATTTACACACCGGAAGTAATATTACAACTCAAGTTGTATTTTGATGATTCTTATACCACTAAAATGTATATTTTTCAGATATCTTTCCTGTCAACTTTGAAGGCGGGAAGCTAATGATCAACAAGGGCCTGAACAACCACTTCCAAATTTCCCATACACTAAACATGGGCTCCATAACTCCCTGTGGGTACCGGTTTGGAGCTACGTATGTTGGGAACAAGCAGTTTGGGGCGGAATCCTTTCCAGTGCTTCTTGGAGACATTGATCCATCAGGAAATGTCAATGCAAATGTCTACTACCAGTGGACTGACAATATCAAGTCAAGATTTGTGTCACAGGTAAATTTCGGTCTACTACTATTTAGTTAAGAAAGTAGAGTGAAACATTACCACTGATTATTGAATTTAAGTAATATTTGGCTAATGAAAACATAAGAATGTTGTCTGCACTGTAACTGGAGTCCAGGGATCAGCTGCTTCTGGCTGATGTATGTCATTGCATGTTGGTAATCAGGAAGTTACAATCGCCTTCCTCATTGTTTGGAAGGTGCAAGCCAAGTCAATCTTGCATATACGTGATGGTCCAAGTAGAAAGAACCACTGCTAGCAAAAATTCTTCTTATTTAGCTGATTTTTGTAGTCATAATAAATTATTTGGTTATTTGTAGTATTTAAAAATTACCGCTTACCCATTCTCATGTGGCCAATGCCTATTTATTATCTGGTAACCCACTTTTCTGCCATAAATATAAGTGAGCCATGCAGGATATGCAATGTGTTACATAATGCTGCTAGGAACACTAGTCCTCACCCTTCTCTCTTGCACATGTTATTCAACAAAAAATAAACACTTCTCACTCTTTACTTTCTCAGATTCAGAACAACCGTTTCCAGAGTACCCAATTGACTACTGACTACAGAGGAAAGGACTACACTGCGTCAGTATCGTTAGCCAACATTGATATTGTGACTGAGTCTGGGTTGGGAATTATACAATACCTGCAGTCAGTAACTAAAAAGCTTGACCTTGGAGCTGAGATCATTTACCATTGTGGGCCACATGTCCCAGGAAGGGAAATGGCCATCATGAGTGGAGCCATTAGATATACAGGTAATATACAGTACATCCTAATATGTTTGGCTAAGGGCCAGTTGTATAAATATTAGTTTATGGGTAATTCTGAAGGTAGTCTACATGGGTGGTATTTAGAGTCAACACTCTAATATGAACTAAGGGCACTCTGGAGCAGAGTTTCTCAACTGTGGTTCTGCAGAACCTTAGGGTTCCAAGAGCAATTGCCAGGAGTTCCTCGAGAAATAGTGATAACACTATGTACCTAAAACCAGTGTGGGCGACAGAAGACCAACCAATGTCAAAGTCCTGGAGAACTTTCCACCCACGTTTTTCTAACCTACATAATGCCACTTTAGTAAATATAGGCCTAAGTAATCATCTGCAGGGCCTCTATTAGGTGCCCAGTTTTGGTTTTGGTCCAGCAACATGTCTCTCAACCATTATTTTGACAACTTCTCCAGACGCAGTGCCTCGGAAACCTTTCCATCGCATCTCCTTACAGAAAGCTCTGCATGCTCCGACCATGTTGTTTTATTGTCATAAACATCCATGGAGATGGCCATTACCCATAGATGATGAACAATAGTTGGTTTGGTCCAGAAATATGTCTCAGGACTGTACACTCCCACATGCAGCTAGATAAGCAGAGCTCAGTGGAGCCGCCACACTCCACAGCCCAGCACTAGACTTGAAATGAGTCACAAGTGAGGGAATCGGTGCACATTACATTGGTAGGGCTGATCAGTGGTTCAAAATATATTATTGTGAGGATCATTCCAAAGCTGGACTAATGCCGTGGCACTTCCTGACACTGAAATGCCCTAATAGTGCCTTGATTTGCTGCTGAAATCCACTATGCTTTCATTGCTTACCAGGTGACTGATGACATAATGAGTAATGGTAGTGGGGGAGGCTGGGGTAGTGTGGGTCGGAGGGTGCATTGCTTCTCTGTAACCGTATCAAAATGTGTGGAAAAGGCAATTTTATTGCAGAACATTTCCCTTTTGGATACTAGGGACCCATGTGGCCACATTCTGCAAATTACCTCCTAATTTTTAAATTCTGGAGACAGTGGCCCCTTAATGCAGCATACTTCTGTTAATTCATTCTCAGCCTTGGACTATGTGATAAGTTCGTCTCTGGGCATGGATGGTGTTCATGCTTGCTTCTACCAGAAGTGTAGTGATCAGCTTCAAGTTGGAGTAGAGCTTGAAGCAGGTTTTCGCCTGAGGGAAGTTACTGCCAGCCTAGGGTATCTCATTGATATACCGAAAGCAAATGCAACATTCAAAGGTATGTAGTTGCAGCAACAAAATAATATGATATTTTAGGGATGTCACACGTTGTTCTTCCACAGGCATGGTGGATTCCAATTGGACCATTGGAGCTGTCCTAGAAAAGAAGCTGCTCCCTCTCCCCTTCACCTTCATGCTGAGTGGAATGCTTAATCACAGCAAAAATCAGTTTCGGTTAGGTGCTGGCCTCATCATAGGCTAGTCAATCTTTGTGTGACCCACCAAGTATCACCCTGCTCCACTGTACTTGCCAGCAACTGACATTTAATCTGTGTACATAGCAGAGGAGGAAAAATGGTGATTAAGTGTGGAGTGTAAAAGGGTGTGGAATTTTATTTTTAATTGTCCGAAACAAATATATTGAATTGTAGTGTTAAAAACTACATACATTGTTTGGTGTCTGCACTAGCAATTGATTTTTGTAATGAATGACATTAAATGCATGGTCATGCCACTTAGTACAGAAAACACTTGTGTAAAATGCTCTTAAAATGCCATATCTTGATTCATTGTTGTTACAATATCACTGTCTTTGTCCCTTACCTTATTATCATCACCCTTTGATCCATTATTAATGGGGGTAAGCAGCAAAAATACAATAGCGCAGTTTGTAGGGAACTTCATGTTTTTGTTGCGAAAGGCGTAGTTAATCTTGAAAGACATGAACTAGGTGCCCAGCTCAAAGGTTTGCCCTTGTCAATGGTACCATAATTGACATGATTGCATTAAAATTGTGGACATGTGGCCTCATAAATGTGTCCAATTTTCTCGTGATTCCTGCTGCCATGTTATTCAAATAACATTTTGGGAACGCCATTTTTCGCTCACTTAAACTCGCCGTAAAGGTAATTTCAAGGCCGAAAATGGAAAAGGACGAACTAGGTGGCCTACGCCAAATCATGTACTTTTTTTGGTGCAATTTCGGAGTCGATTGAACCATTTTTGCAGCTGTACAGAGAGTATGTTTTCTGGAAAGAAGGTGGTTGTAGAAGGGGCTGGGTTTGGGGGGGGGGGGGGGGGGNCACATTTATGGAGACATGTTTAGGGGTTTGCAATTGGTAAAAGTTTGGAATCCAATAATTCGGGTGTTTCAACCCATCATAACGAGTTTCATAATACTTTTCTTTATTCACCTTGGAAAGTATGGGTCCCTTGTCACACCATGTATACTTAGCAATACAGGGTGATCTGAAATATTGTTGGATTGCTGTGGCTATCTTTGGCACTAACCTGCATAATTTAAAAAGTTACTTTTAATTGCTATCAAAAGCAATAGCTACTAATATTAGGTTGTGTGGACCAATCTTTTTAACAAACCTGACACGAGATGACAGTAATCGAGGGGCTCCCAACAAGAGTAGTTCAAGTCACAAAATGTTGCTTCCAAGAAAACGGGACTTAAAGTTAATGATATACTGAAGTCATATCTGATCAAATATGAATCTTTGCGGTTCAAGTCATCCCGGAATTTTTCTGCACAACAACCAGTATTGGAAGTGAAAGATGGTATTGCGACGATTCCAATGGTATATATAACTTTTTATTTTTATTTTTTGTCACTTGAACCGCTCTTGTTGGAAGCTCCTCAATTGTTCCAAGGGGCCATTTCTATTCGGAAATAATTTGCAGTGCAGAGCTTGAATGGGTGGATACTTTCCATTTTCACAAAATCCGTGAGATTCCTGATATCGTTGACAGCTGCAGAAATCAAATAAGTGGTGAAAGTCGAGCACCTTTTTTTACCCCACATGCTCACACTGAGAAACGCTAGGTGCAAAAAAATATTTTGATGAGTAGGGCCTACTACTTTCACAGTTGATTAATAATTTTATATACTCAAGTATTATATTCTTGGTCATTCTAAGTTATTTTATTCACTTTGCACCAGCTTTCTGTGCCAATCTGAATCTTTCCTGCCCCTTCTAACCATATCACTCTTTATTTCGAGTTTTCGGGGCAACCTGTATTTTAAAATGTTGTCATCAATTTCTCCTGCACCCCTACCCTCAAACCTTCACCTACCTCTTCATCAGTGCACATTGTGCATATTCTGGAAGCTGATAACGCTATCAATGGGATGGTGCATGTCACTTTGGCCCTTTCACATATTCGATTTTTTGATATCAAATCAATTAATAGGAAGTGATTCATTAGGCCACGTTTACATGTGAGCGATTTGATCACCAATGTGCGGTGATGCTCATCGTTGACCGATGAGCATTGTAGCGGTTCTGACGTCATTAGCAAGCAATAGCTCTTTTACATCGCGTATGCATTTACAAGGAAGCGATTTGCATTGCTACGGCATCGCCCGCGCAAAGGCCTGTGGGAATGTTGAATCAGACGTCAACAGTCTGATGTCTTCCTGTCACAATATGCCACAGTGTGCTTCTCCCTCATTGTTCGATTTGGTTCATTTGGTTTGTCTATGAACATGGATACACAGTGATTTGCAGCGATTTTAACATCGCCATCATCTATTTCAAACAGACGTGAGCAATGTCATCATGTTGCCCTCCCTTCTTAAATGCGATTGCTACTTTCGGCCCAAATCACTGCTTTCATTGCTCAATGATGCTCATCGCCGCACATTGCTGATCAAGTTGCTCACATGTGAATGTGGCATTATTTTCTAGAAATAAAAAAAATATCAATGAGAATCAAGTATAAAATACTTCCATATTATCAACTTGCACTAATTAGAATGCTCTACTGCCTGCAAAGGATGGTCTAGTTTTTTTCCACTTTTGGCAGGAAGTTTCCTCATCGTTTAGATTTAGATGATGCCAAAAACAGGGAGGTTCTTCCATTTAACACCGCAGAAGCCTTCTACCTGCAAGTTTTTCATGAAGTTGTAGACAAGATCACAGAGCACATAAAATCTCGATTCAAGTCGAAGATCAATGACTTAATGGTGATAGCAGAACAATTCCTCGTTGGCTCAAAAAGGGATTTTCTAGAGCTCAGGGAGCACTTTAAAGATGATGTTGATGAAGGAAGGATGGTACTACATCGCTCGATGTTTTTGGACATCCTGAAAGCGAGGGACAAAAACGTTTTCAAGGTGGCATACATGGTTGAACTCCCATATGAAAATCGTGTTGCCAGAGTTACTGAAGTTCATCAGACTCCTCCTGATGATCCTCGTCTCAATTGCTAGAGCAGATTGATCGTTTGCTACTTAAAACCTCCCTGAGATCCACCATGACTCAGAAATGCCTCAACCACCTTGCAATACTCAATGTTCATGGCGAAGAAACCAATTCCTTGAACATTGGTTTTGTAGCAAATGAATTCATATCTAGGACAGATATACGCAAGTCAACTTTTGCTGTAAAGATGCAAGGTTCCAGCTACCTGGAAGAATGGACCTGGATGGTACGAGCAGCAGACGTGGAGAGTGCATGAAAGACAGTTGTGTGACCCTGAGGTCAAGATGTATCAACTGACCAAGTTTCAGCCTAATCCAACGGGTGTAACTTTTCCAATAGGATGCATCCCATGTCCTTTAACTTTTATTTGTGGCTGATGCAATCACTGATGTATCTGTATTCTCCCACTAGTGACTAGAGTAAGCTTTCATGAAGTGGTTCAGCTTCCTTCATTTGTGATTTACAGGCACAACTACAAGGAATCTATTTTTCTCCTGCCCATCCTATACATATAGACGGTAGGAACAAATGGGTTAATGCAGAAATGCCATATATTTATTCACTGATGGTACATATTCAATGTCTAGGTCACTTCGTGCAGTACATTGATGGTTCAATAATACTGCCTAGGTCACTTTGCGCCATATTTTCCTTTGTCCCTTATCTTTTTTCCATCACCCTTCGACCCATGAACTTTCTGCCAGCTGCCTCCAGACCCGCCTCCAGCCTTTTTGGATCCTGACTGCTGCTTGTCCTTTGGGCGTGTGCTCAAGAGAGGGTGTGTTTCTGAAACAGAGTCAAGAATCTATATACCTACAAGCCTCTCTCTCTCTCTCTCGCTCTCTCTCCAATGTTTGTCCATGTTGACTTATCACCTAGGTAGTAGTTACCATAGTTATCACTTTCCCCGTTCAACAATAGAGGGCATAAGTATCGTGGTCAGAGAGGGTGGGACTCGCTTCAATGGAGGCAAGACACACGCTGGTTATTAGAGCACCGTGGTGGACTTTGTCCGCGTGGTGAATCATCACCAACGTGCATGTAGTACTACTTTCCCCTTAAGCACGGCAGTAGTGTGCAGAGGGAGAGCCTATATGCCAACTAGTAGGGGGCCTATGTACTATATCGCCCAAAAAGTTAGAGACGATTTTGCATTTGACTCAAGTGCAACTTGCACTTGAATCAAATGCCAATCGTCTCTATCTTTTTGAGCGATATAGTACAACTTCCAAGTGGGGTGTGGGAGGGGGGGGGGGGGNNNNCAGGCAGTAGTGTCAAAAATTGGCAGTGGGTCCACTACTAGTACAATTAGAAATGCTTTGGGAAATTAGTGTGATGTATTGAATTTTTAAATGAGAATGTGGAGACATCAGTGACTAGTTATTTCTTATTCAAAAGAGTGCAAGCAGAAAAATAAGGATTTCACATACAAATGACATGGTGTGTTGTTTAACATCCTACCATATTGAGCTTCAATAGGCCTACTCACTTGCCCTGCATTTAATTTGTCTAAATGTTGCAGGAAAATAGAAACCAATAAAAATCTTTTGGCTCATCATATTTCCACATGGCTTATGAATCAAGCCCAATAGCAATTTTTCCATAATTTGTTTAAATTATTATTATTTGCTACCCTGTGCTGGAGCGATTGGATCCCTTAGGGCAGTGGTCCCCAACCCCCGGGCCGCGGACCGGTACCGGTCCGTGGATCAAATGGTACCGGGCCGCCCAATTATTCCCATTTCATTTTTTTCTACATTTATTGATATATCGTCTCATCTGGGGCCGTGGTACGGTATTTCTGGCCTTGGCAGGGTATTTCCAACGCTATACCCCTAGATGGAACCGTCTCGTTGCAAAGAAACAAGCTCAGGGTTCTCATTGATTTTGCATTCTAGTGAGGTGACATGTTCAATCACTTTATATTCATTTTTTCGTGTAACTATATTTTATTTTGAAGCCATGTTAATTAAGTACAATAAAATGAAAATTATTAAATCAAAACAATCTGTACCCCCCCCCCCCCTCAGCGGGCCGTGGTAAAATTATCAAACGTTGACCGGTCCGGGGCGATAAAAAGGTTGGGGACCACTGCCTTAGGGGGATGGAATACCACCATTTTTTCTTGCAAATTTTCTTTCGCATTTTTCTCTCCAGCGAGAAAGGATCCGAGTTTTTTTTACACACATTACAAATGTTAAATGTGTCCTCCTCTGGAGATGCGGCACACATCTAGCCGATACTCCATTTCGCCCCATTCGCGAGCAAGCATGTCACGGTCAATCATTGAGAGTTTGTGACAGCCATGGTGATGCGGGGGCGAAGTTCCTGGATATTTGCAGTGAGTGGAGGCACAAACACAGTGTCGTTCACAAATCCCAGTAAGAAAAAGTCGCGAGTTAAATCGGGTGACCAGGGTGGGCACTGCATTAACACCTCATCATCGGGACTTGTGCATCCAATCCAACGTCGTGGTAGGTTTTGGTTGAAGTACCATCGCACCTGGGTATGGAAATGAGGTGGAGCACCATCTTGTTGAAAGAGGTAATCCTCCATGTTCATTTATAATGTATAATTTATCATTTTCTAACTCTGCCTCCTAGCGGCACAGCAAGGCTTCAACACTGCTGTAAAAAAACTCCGATCTTTTCTCCCTCTTTTGGTATATTAATTACAACTATCTGTTGTGTAGTGTATTTTTGGTGAATTTTTAAAATAAGGTCAAGACTTATGAATAGCCCTGTATATATATGCATGCGGAATAACAATTTTGAGAAGGGTGCCTAATGAATTTGCTGAAATCGTTGTACGTTTCGTGAAATAAGTAAATTTGGGAGTTATCTGAAGTGACAGGCAAGTCGCAGAAAAGTATTAATTTATTTCTCGGACAGTACAACGATTTCAACAAAGTCTTCTGGAATGTTTCTCAAGATTGTTATTCCGTGTATTTTAACGTATTTCATAATTAAATCAGCTGGACAGTTGGCCGGTAGTACTTGGATTTTCATCTTTTACAGCGATCTTTTGGGAAATTAATTTACAGACTTATAGCCAAGGAAAATTGTTTCCAATATAATTATAACGTTGTGTTTTGCATGAACGGGTAAGTAGAGCTGTTACTATTTTTTATTTTTTTATATATTTTTTATTTCTTACGTTACCCGTGATAAGGCTGAGCCTTTTTAGGGGGGTGGAATACCACCATTTCACTCCATTTTCCTATATTAACTTCATTCACCGGTGCAAGGAGTCAAGGATGTAGGGTAGGGATAGGGATTTTTGGGAAGGGAACATAGGTGCAAGTGCAATGTTGGTAAAGGGGTCATGTGCTGTTCCCCAGGAGGTTAGGTTGCCAGACACCTCCTTGGTGCAGGTCAGAGACCCTCCTGACGCAGGTGAAAGGAAAGTTCCCCCAGGCGGGGATCGAACCTGGGGCCTTTCACTCAGCAAGCCGAGACGTTACCATCTCGGCCATCTACACCTCCCCGAGCTGTTACTATTTGTAAAATATCTTGCCCTTACCTTCAGAGTACTTGTTGAACAAGAGGGAAAATCTAGGCGGAGATCTAGGCGGAAACATAGCGGGTATACTACGGGGTGATCTTTATGGAAATTAATTTACGGACTACTATGCGAGTAAAATTGTTTCCAAAACATGCATTGTTTACATCTGTTGGAAACAATTTTACTCTTAACCTTTTCAACATTTGTAAAATATCTTGTCCTTATTTGCAAGTGGAACGGAAGTGAAAAGAACCTAGGCAATGGAGGTATAGCTGGTACCTGGCGGTCGAGTTCTCATCACCGAGATTCTAGGTCGCTGGGGCCGAAGGGGTTAACTCAGAAGCTGGGGCACAGTCAATCTCTTGTTCCTCACTTACAGTATATCAGTATATTCATTCCCCTTGCCATAATAACAATTCCAGCCCCCTGTTGCAGCCTAACTGCTTCACACTCCACTCACCATCAACTGGTGGATTGTCCAGTGGAATATCATATGTTTTGGCCTTCTTCTTCCTTGGCTGCGTGTTTTCCTTCTGATCACATGTCCTCTTTCCCGATACAGGTCCACTGAGTGGTTCTTCCCCTCCACCTTCTGCACCTTGGCTGCTACCCCACCCTTCCTCAGGGTCTTCTATTTCTGGTGCAATGGGCAGGTAAAACAGCCCATCCCTGTCATCCTTTGTATCTTCCTCATCTGAGCTACAAAAGGCAGCTATGGGATCAATTGTAGTTACATCAACTTTCACGTCCTCCACCTTCATGTCGGAAAGGGCCTCCACTGATTTGTCCTCATCACTCAGATCAAACTCAGACTCCCGTTCTTCATACTCCACATTCTCATCCAGCTCCTTGAAGTCTGGAGCAAAGGCAGACCAGTTCTCAACTTGGTTCTGGGCCCATATTGACACCACACCCGAAGATATTGATGCAATCATGGGGCGAACTGGATGCCACTGGAAGCGAAAAGGGAGACAAACTACATTTAATAAGTGTAAAGAAATGTATATATTATCAGGATGGTATCAAGCCTCAGGGTCAACAATTCCTGCAATAGTCTCACAAAGTAACAAGGTAGGTGGCAAGGATAATAAAGTTTGTGCTGCCAATTAGTTTGGACATGGATGCTAAATGGTCACACCACACATCAATGCACTCCACTACCACATTGACAAAACATAACAAAAGTTACAAGAACATTACAATAAAATTCTTTTCCATACATACAAACAGTGGTTCTCAACATTCATCATGCTGCAAATTATTGTCAACAGGTTCTTTCTTTCAGTCAGAAAGGCCCATAACATGATTTGATATTCTGCCATTACAACAATTATTTCTTGGGGGACTAATGTAGAGGGTTTTGTGAAGTTCCTGCATTTTTTGAGACAGTTATATCTAGCAAACTATGATTCAATGCACAATAATATTGAAAAAAAAGCATAGGTTTTTTCATTAGCTACTTGAGTTGAGCTGAGGAAGCCTGTCAAGAAATGCACATAACGTCATTCATCTGACAAAACGGCGAAATCAACATTTCCATAATTTCACAGGAGAGCCAAAATAAAGCTGCAAAGCACTATACAGATAAGGAAGATGGCGTTTTGATTTCCCATTTCAACTCTGATGTCGCTTGTCCCATGAGTTCACCATTTTGTCAGAATGCAATGCAACACTTGGTGGTGCTGCCAGAGGCCGTAATCCTACTTGAGCACACATGTTAAATGTGCCCTTTTGTCAGATTAATGATGATATACACAGACTAGTCTTGTTTATTTAATGTCCATGATTTACCCTATCCCCAAAAAGTTGTTGCCCTCAGCATATTTTCCACAATGTTTTGGCACATGTGCCGTGAAAAATATATCTTTATAGCTAAGTACAGTAAAACTTCTATAAGTCGAATCTCCATGGGACCAGGACAAAACTTCGAGTTATAGAAGATTCGAGTTAGAGAAGTTTGCAATTTTTTAAGCACGTAACTCTATAAGGAAGCCTACATTTATATCCAATGACGAAAGGTGTTCAAAACTTTAAAATAACTGTCACTATCACACTTACACTAATGTTCTTCATTGTTTTGGTGTTAAAAAAACTCCATTATGGACATTTTCCTACACTTAGATTCAAGGATTCAATTGTCACAATCGAGTCAAACACTTCTTTTCATACATCTGGTGGACGAGATCAGGAAATTGAGCCTTTCTGTGCATGTGGCCTACTCTCGACCCTTCGGCTGGGAAATGAGAAAATTTTCCGTACTCGCCAACATGAACTTCGACTTAGGGAGACTGAAAATGCATTGATATCCCATCGTAAGGCCCTGCCTGCACTTCGAGTTATAGAAATTCGAGTTAGGGAAGTTTATTTCCTATTATTTTACATTGTGACCAACCAAGCTCATCATTTTCTTCAACTTAGGGAAGTTCGACTTATAGAAGTTTTACTGTAGTCCTGTCTTTCACCTTCAATATTTCGGTGGAATGGGATTATTTCTCAAACATTATGTCCTGAATATTCTCAGTAAATAACATGCCATGAAGAAGTAAAAGAAAGACAACTAACCACAACATCTAGAAGCAGCTCTCCTTTAGTCCCATGCAGTATCTTGACCAAGTTTCCAATGCTCTTTTCCCAAACATAGAGAGCATGCTGACGGGCCGATCCAGCACAGATGTATTCACCATCACCCGAAAAACAACACTTCTTCCACATTGTCCTTTTTGGGGTCAGTACTGTTGTAGAAGTTGTAACAGAAATTCAATTGTAACACTTACTTGTTAACTAAGTCCTGGAGTTTCTGAATTGGCTCAGGGTCACCATCTTTTCCACAGTTCAGAACATCATTGGCATCATATACACGAATGACTCGATCGGCTGTGTTAATTAAGAAGCACCTGGAAGTTTTGCAAGGGTTATTTTTTGTGAGACAAATGTCTTTCTGTTTTCATTCACATTTATCAAAAAGCAATTACAGCAGACTCCAGATGTAACATACTTCAAGGGAACGCAGAAATCAATCTGCTATAACCGAGGTCTGTTATAGCCAAATACAAAGGCTATCTATGGAAGTGTGGCGGGAGTGGCCTTTTGAGTATGCTATAACCAAGAATCTACTATAGTAGAGGCTGTAATATCAAGAGTCAACTGTATCAATTTCTTTTAAACTGACCCTCATATTTTTTCAATGCATTGTTAGGCACAATCTTCACTTAAATTAAATGCATGCCACTTTATGCTTTTATCCTCACCCATGTATTCCACATGGCCTATATATAAAGCTCAATATTTGTACATATATATTTATATATGTGACGCCTAATTAAGCCACTTCCCGGGTACGGAGAGCGCTGAAATTTCTCACAGTCATGTCTTACATATCGGTGACCCCAGGGAGGTGTGGTGGCCGAGATGGTGACGTCTCGGCTTGCTGAGTGAAAGGCCCCAGGTTCGATCCCCGCCTGGGGAACTTTCCTTTCACCTGCGTCAGGAGGGTCTCTGACCTGCACCAAGGAGGTGTCTGGCAACCTCCTGGGGAACAGCACATGACCCATAGCTACGACATTGCACCTTGCATTCATGTTCCCTCCCCAAAAATCCATATCCTTTCCCATTGTCCCTGTTTCCTTGCACCGGTGAATGAAGCAGAAAATATATACAGAAAACTGATGGTGGTGTGCCACCCCCCTATAGCACCCATAAGGGTCATCAGGGTAAAATAAATAAATAATAAATAATAAATAAATATATATATATATATCGATGACCCCGGGGAAAGTCCCAAAACCGCAACTTTTTGGGTCTAAAGGTCTGAACTCATATCGACTTGAAACTACGACTTATGCGTCAAAGTCGTACTTTTGCATGTGCGTTTCCATGGCCTTGTTTGCTTGGGAAAGAGGGCTGTTTCCATATCGACTTGTGCGGCAAAGTCGAACTTGTGCGTCAAAGTCGAACTTATGTGTGTTCCAATCCATCCCGCCGCGCCGGCTGCGCATGCGCGTGCAGTATGTTGTGCAGTACGATAATCGAAAAGTGCCAACAATCGAATGGCAACAATAATTATATTGACCACGTTCCAGTTTCGTACCCCTAGCGGCGCAATCCGGCATCATGTCAAAATGTCGTCGAAATGCGATCATGCGCGGGAGTCTTGTATTACCTGCCCATTATTGTGGAGGGGCTCTGCCTGTCCGCATCTGGTGGTCTGGCCCCGGGGCAGATCATCCTGAGATTTTTTTTAATGTGAGGAGGGTCCTGACCTTCCCTTTCCATGTGTCTGAAGTCAATCAGCCTCATGGCAGCCTGCCCCTTGAGTGAATTTTTAGTCGATTGCAACAGGCTCTCTATTACCCGCCCATTGTGAATGGGATCTTCTCTAGCACGTGTGGTGGTCTGGTGGTGTGGTGGTCTGGATACGGGGCAGACCAGCCCGATATTTTTTGAGGAGTGATGAAGATGAGGGACTACTATTAATTGGCTATTGGGTTTTCATTAGATTCTTTTTTGAAATGTTTAATGAAACTTTCTTTGGTAATGACACTGCATCTATATGTAACACTCTTCTTGTCTATGGAATTTCATCGCTATTACTATGTTCCTTAGGTCACTCGTAAGTCACAATAATGAGCATTCCGTTTGTCTGAACTTAATTTTTGACCTTGGGACAGAAAAAAAAAACATACTTCTCGAAATAGTTGGGCCATTCCAAATCAAGACAGCGCGAGAATGTTCCTTGACCATCTTGGATTTCGCAGAAAAAAAATTACGGCAGTACAGAACTATGACACATAACGCTGCATATCAAGTTTCAGCCATATTGCGAAAGACTACCGTGGTCAGGGGGCGCGCCCGAGATTTTGGAAGGAGGTGAAAATGAGGCCTTTTTAGGGGAATGTTTATTCGTTGGTGGAAGTGGTCAGAACTTAATGAACATATTATACAAAAAAAGGAGGAAGACGAGGAAAACGCAACTTTGCAATAGGCGTACTGTTGACTTTTCCGTGAAAGATGATCAGCAGCCTCTCGGTCAGACCACCAGATGCTGACGACCAGTCCCCATCCACAATGGGCAGGCAATACGAGACTCCAGTGGATGAAAGCATTTCGTTTCTCTTTGACAGCCCGCCAGATTTCGCCTCTATACTGGCGGGAAACTTGAAAGTGGTCAATTGGCAGGGGTGCCAAAAGAAGGGGGCAGTGGGCGTGGCATGCAGGGGAGACCCACGTGACCACACACGAGGACTGTGATTGGTTACCGGTCGTGCGTGAGGCATGTGCTTGCGTGTAGGATCTACCTCGAATAGATCGAAGACGCATGCACAAGGTGCCAACAGATGCGCGCGCTGAATGTCAACACGAACCCACAACGCGTAGCAACGGTGTTGCATCGAATTGTTGCATATCGATCGACCTGGGGCAGGCCTGGGGCCCAACGCATCAGGGTGCCAACAGTTGCGCGCGGTGAATGGCAACCACGGTCAACCACGGTCAACCAATGTCAACAAGAGGCCTCCACGCATGCAGAAACAATGGAAGAAACAATGGAAGAAACAATGGAAGAAACGATGACGTCAGATCGTTCTCACGTTTTCCGTACATTATCTTTTTTTTTACCCATCTGCCTGAGCTATTCAAATTAATCCTGTAATTGGTGCTCGTGCCCATGTGACCGAAACTGCCCCAGCTATGTAGATCATCCCCAACAGCAGACATGAAATTCAATTTCAAGCTTTTTTCATCAATAATAAAAAGCCACCAAATTTTGTTGTGGTTGTTGTTGCCACGTGGCAGACCAACAAGTGTTACTCAACTGATATATTATTTATTTATTTATTTATTTATTTATTTTACCCCATAGGGAGAATCTGCACGCCATTAGGGGGGTGGAATACCACCATTCGGTGGGGCCAAGGGTAGGGAAGGAAGCTGCTGTGGCCTATTATACGGAAGCAACCCCAGAATTATCCTCGGGGGACTGTGGGAAACAACAGAAAACCCCGTTCAGTATCGCCAGCCCCGGGAATCGAACCCAGGACTTCCCGATTAGCAGTCGGACACCTTAACCACCACAACAACCTGCTTCGATTTACTCAACTGATATATATTCAGAAATTTCTGAATTCTCAATAGTCCTGGGGCTGGATTCAACAAATGTCGGCAGTCAAATTTTCGTCGGAATGTTAATCCCGAACATGCCACCGCTGCGAGTGACACGACCTATCCTATTCACCAAGGGTGGTAGCTGCTATGAGACATTTAAAAATATCGTAAGCAAGATAATTTGTAAGGATAGGTTGGACCACTTGCAGTGGGGGACAGTTTAAAACTAACATTACAACGAATGACTCATGACATTTGATGAATCCAGCCCCTGCTGTGCACCAGTGCATATTTATTGTATTTACATGCAACCAAGTGTTTATTTCAAGGGGGTAGTCACTTCTCAAAAAAGTGTACACCGGCTCTCTTGAATTATGGCTCTCCTAGGCTCACCGAAGGGAGTTTCTCTTAATATAGAGCTGAGGGGAGCCAGGGAGGGCTGAAGAGAGCCAACTACATCACAGCCCACAGGGTAAGGACAAAGGCATCATGCTGCGCATTGTGTAACAATAAGTACACCAAAACTGAAAATCACTCCTTGCCACTAAGCTCGCCGGAGCTCACCACATATCACTACGTATGTGCTTCCTGCATGTTTATTGGAGCTCCGCTGTGAACTAGGATTCCCGCCTTTGTTCCTCATCATATGGTGTAGTTTGCCCTTGGCGGCCCACCTCGGCTCTCCACAGCCCTCCACGGCAGTGTACAACGGGTGTACACTGGCTCACTGAAGTAACTACCCCCTTGGTTTATTGTTATGTGTCTGTCAATAACATCCACCACATAGAACTCACTCTCCGCGTCTGGCGAATTCAATACTCTTGACTGCAGTGGCACTTGTGGTCCCCTGGGTGACTTTGAAGGATGCCTGCACTTGTAAATCACGACACGAGAGCAGCAGAACCTTTCCTTTGGCATTTCCGGTGTAGATATAGTCACCTCGGCGGTCAAATGAGGCCACAATGTTCAGGTCAGACTGCAGAGGAGAGCCTTCCCTCAACACAAGCTCAAATCTTCTCTTAATATTTAAACTACTCACATCTTCATCCAATGGTACCATCTGGTGGTTTCCTTCCAGGTCAACAATGACAGCAGGGTGCCTCATTGGACACACCAGAAACATCTGGTCATTTCGAGGGTGGTACTGGACCTAATTTCATAACATATCGCACTTTTTAAAATACAGCACTTCGGCACTGTGAGAGGCAGGTAAAAGTTCTCACCTTCAGAACAGGAGACGGAAATTTGTATCTCTGCTCACATTCACCAGCCAGAACATTCCATACGCACACATTGTTGTCAGTGGAAGCGCTTAATAATCTGTATCCCGTTCTTGACCAGCTGTAAAAGGCAAGCCACAAATAAAGTCACATTCTATACTTGTCACCATCCAATGTAACAAACCTGATTGAGCACACAGGGTGAACATGAGCGCTTATAATTTTTGCAATACCACGCGTGAGAAAGTCCCAGATTACAATGCGCCCATCATTGCATCCCACTGCTAAGAGTGTCCCGCGCTTGTTAAAGGCACACGTAACAGCCAATGAGATGCAGTCCAAAGCGCCATCAAACTCTTCCGGGTAGTTCTGCCCAAATGATTCTACAACATGAATGAGAGTACATTAAAAAATCAGTCAATTTCCTTACTGAATACACCATATTATTATAATATATCACACTGTATTACTAGGTTGTACCCTGCTTTATATGGCCATTTCAATGATGAACAAACAGCAAATTCATGTGTTTAACTCAGGTTTTCAAAACTCAGGGAATAGATATTGAAAAATGGGGGGCCTGATGATTTAGTGGCTATGCTACTGGCCCGCCATTGGTGAGGCCCATGGATCAAATCCCGTCCCTGTCACCTTCGCTTGGTCAGTTCTTTTTCTGCTTTTCACCCAACTCATTCACACAGACTTGCACTCCCTTCTTTGCCCAAGGCCAAGAAAAAAGGTGTAGATTTTCAGAGGACCAGTCTTCAGTGTACAGTGTACATAGCAAAATCTGACCGAAGCAGTTTGGCGGAGTGGCTATAGGGTCCGACTGCTAATCGGGAGGTCCTGGGTTCGAGCCCCGGGGCCGGCAACTCTAACTGTGGTTTTCTGTGGTTTCCCACGGTCCCTCCAGGAGAATTCCGGGGTTGCTTCCTAATTTAAAAGGCCACAGCCGCCTCCTTCCTTCCCTATCCTATCCCAAAAAGCAAAAAGTAAACATGTAAGCAAGAGTTCCAGACAAAACAAAAATCCCCCCTAAAGAGCCAAAAAGGCTGATAACGGGGTAAGATATTATTATTATTATTATTATTATTATTATTATTATTAATATTATTATTATTATTACATAGCAAAATCTATCCAGGCACTGGTGCAGGTGATAATTTTCTGGACACTAATTCCTATGAACTCCAACACCAACGGAATCATATCATTGGGCAATCCACTAAAATGAGCTTCTGATAATGAATGTAACTCACTGCCATGCTTGCAGGGGAAGGTACGGAAGTGTTTGGGAGTGAGGGTCCAGGGCATTCATGCCAATAAGGATGTTAGCTAAATTCTTAAATATGCGGTATACTGATGTCTTCATTTCATGCAACTGGGGCAGATGCTGCAATCTAGCAGATTATTGAGGGGGCCTCAGGGAAATAATGAGAGGATCCTACTGCTTGGCAGAATGGTGCAGGCAGTGTCTTCTCAAATTCACTATGAGTGAACCACTTATGGGCTTCAAATACTATGTATACTCAAGTGTTTACCAAGGAATCATGCTTCTATTGTGATCCAGTGGTGCCTCCTGCTTCGTACTTAATTCGTTCCAGGAGGTCATTCAAACTCCGAATTAATTGGTCCTAATCAATTTTCCCCATACTAAATAATGGAAAGTGAATTAATCCATTCACAGACCCTAAACAATACCCATATTGATAAACTGAAACAGCAAATACACATAATTTAGGGTACATATGGCATGATTAACGCCCTAGAGGCCAAGATTAAAAATTATAACATCAAAACAATAAAATATGCAAATACTGTGTAATAACATGACAATATTGCAATTTCTGTACAAGGAGGGGTGATGTCCCGGTGTGGCTGGTGGGGAGGAAGGAGGAGGGAGAAAGATTACTGTTTGGAAGGGGAATCACCTATCATTATATGGTACTCTCGGGTTCAAATACTTTTGGCCACTTTATCCTGGTCTTGAAGCAACCCTTCACACACACACACCTCCTTAACGTGGGGTCTGTGGAAAGGGTTGCTTCAAGACCAGGATAAAGTGGCTAAAAGTATTTGAAACCGATAGTACATAACCAAACACACCAAAATTAAAGCAATAAAAGCGCTGAAAACACAATAGGGTAACGTAAGAGATGCTTTCTCAGCAAGAGCAACAGACGACTTAGGCGTAATGTACCACACTGTACTACAGTTGAATCAGGATGTAACAAACTTCAAGGGACCACAGAAAAAAGTATGTTATAACCGAGGTCTGTTACGAGCCAAATTGCCACTTTTGCAAAGAATACACAAAGTTTTCAGCTTTCCATATGCCTATGACGCACACTGTCGCATACTGATTAATGAAACTACCGGTATCCATTAAAATGAAAAATTAGCTCACCCGCAAATCAGGACCGAAAAAATCAGTCATTTTCTTCTGCAGTCTGGTTCTTTCCAAACATACCAGAAAAAGAACGATTTGGACCTTTTTGGAAAGTGTTAGATCAGTGACAGGAGGGAAAATAACCCCTGCTCCAGTGTTCAGTGCTTTCCTGGCATGGGAAATGAAGCGAAGTAATCAAAAGCAGCATATTTTCCCACCAAGGGGCCAAGAAATGTCTGTTATAGCCGACGTGTGGTGAAAAATGAGTATTATATCAGGAGTAAAAATACACAGGCCCTTATCGAAGTATGCCGGGACCAGCCTTTCAAGTCTGTTATACCAGATGCTGTTATATCCGGATTCAACTGTACCATACGAGGGGCATTCATAAAGTTCGCGACTTTTCCTTGAAAAACAAGAGGTAGGCAAACAATGATATTTTATTTTTCAACATAGTCTCCTTTCATGTTAACCATGGAACTGTGCCGTGGGGTCTTTTCGGACCCCAAAGGAATTAAAATGCATTAAAATTACAATTACAATGAACTGTTTGCCATTTTAAAAAAGTATATAACAGGAAGTGCGGGTTGATTTTGAATTAGCGATAATTTTAGGCATTGTTCAAAGAATGATTGTATATAGTCAATACATTGAAAAGTATTATATGAAAATTAATAAAAATTAAAATAAGGCGTGGGGTCCTAAAAGACCCCACGGCACAGTTCCCGTGACTTTCAGGCACGGCACGGTTCCAGGGTTAATAAGCTTTGTCTCGAGTTTCTCCCATTTTTCTATCCGGTCCCAAAAAAATTGATTTTGAAACCCCACCCTACACCTCCACCACAACAGAAATCCCTTCATAGACAGATACATGGACCCTTCCATAAAGTTGATTATGATATCGGGGAATAGGAAAATGCTGAAAGTTTCGTTTTGTAGCACTAACCGTGCAAAAAAGTCGTCCTTGTCAGAGAAAAAAACATCATGAGTTGGTCTGTGACAGCTCAGCTTGATTGGCAAACTGTGAGGAAACCTAGCTGGGGAGAAGGTGTTGATGAAGGATGGTATCCACCACAGCCAAACCGATGGCCAGGACCACTGCTATATACCACACCGTCAACTGCCTGTCTACCATTGCCATGGTCTCCACAGCAGAGAGGTTTTCCTCGGTCACACAATCGCCGGCCTTCCCGAGTGGGGATCATCTTCCATTTTCTCTTTCCCACATTTGAAGCATACGACCCATCTCGTAACCATTGGGTATGATGGACAACAGCCCATCATTGTCTCTGGCATGCCCTTATAAATATCCACAGTGCTCATCCTTTGTTGTGAGAATGCTTTTTGTTGCTTTTTAGCAACAAAAAAGCATTACATAAGCGTTTAAAAATTGTTGCTCCAAGGGAGACTCATAGTCCGGGCCCTAAGTGCAAAAATCAGGCCTAACCTTGCACTTTGTGGTAAGAAGGTGCCACTTGGCCCATACATTTCTTAGGCCTATAGGAGCAATTTCAGAGTTGGAGGCAACTGATCGGCCCCTTAGGTCACGAGTTATGCAGTGTTGCCAACCTGATCAGGGAACTAAGGGCCAATTTCTCGAACAGTGGTTCAAGTCAGTTTGAACTGGGTTTGCCTCGGTTAGAATTGCGCCGTTGCCACATGTCGCGTCGTCCCCATTTCCCCGAACCGGTCTGAGCTTCAGCGCGAGTCTTTACCTGCTTGTAAACAAACTCTAGTCAGCAAGTCTAGAAGGCGGAGTGAGGGACATCGCATTTGAAAGTGACATTTTTTGACTAGTAGCCGACGTTACACCGCAAAATGAATTTTTTATGACACTTCTCGGAGGCCAAAAAATTCCCGCTGTGGACCCTGGATAGTACAAATCTTTGTCTTTCTAATGATATATTTGAAACTCGGAAATCGCCATTTGTGTAATCATAATTAAGTTAATTGCACACCAGTTATCTCGGCCGTTTATAATCCGAATTACTTCGCGAATGTACCGACGGAAAGCCAGAAATGTGCGTGATAAAATTGCATAGTGCTACACTAAAAATTTTAAACGTATTTAAAAGTATCGCCGTCTATTCCCGCCAGAAATCGGGCTGAGTACTTGTCTATTAAACTTACTAAAACAATACTTTTAAAAATTTTAGTGTAATAGAGCACAATGTAATTTTATCACGCACATTTCTGGCTTGCCGTCGATACATTCGCGAAGTAATTCGGATGAGAAACGGCCGAGATAACTGAGGTGTGCAATTAACTTAATTATGATTACACAAATGGCGATTTCTAAGTTTCAAATATACCATTAGAAAGACAAATATTTGCACTATCTATGTTCACAGGGGAAATTTTTTGGCCTCCGAAAAGTGCCATAAAAACTCATTTTGCGGAGTAATGTCGGCAACTAGTCAGAAAATGACACCTTTCATTGTAGTTCCCGGCATTCCAAACCCGGTTTATTTCAGATAACGGCCGGCAATCGGGCCGTCAGATGTGAACCGAGTTTAAACTGTATCCATGGTTTACTTTTGCCTCGAGAAATGGAAATTTCTCTGAACTGGGTTCAAACCGGACTTGAACCTTGTTTACATTTGAACCACTGTTCGAGAAATCGGCCCTAAGCGTTTTAACTTGCCACTTTGTGATAAGAAGGTGCCACTTGGCAGACATGTTCCCTAGGTGTATAGGATCCACTTGAGAGATGGCGGCACTTGATTGGCTCCTTAGGTGAGGAGTTATGCGAGTTTGCCCACCTGGTCAGGCTCAAAACATGGAAACCTCGGAAATGTCGGATAAAACCGCATTAAAATGGCATAGAATGTTACAGATCCACTCTGCCGAAGTATTACAAGGTAATACTATGTGATCACAACCACTAGAAAACTGGTATTGCACTATTGTCTACCTCTCAGGGGCAATATGTTGTAATAATGACTACTGTGGTGAATCATATCCACGTAAAGTCAGTCTGATGGCACAAACAGACACTGGAACATTTCTTAGAACTCTACTTCACCTTCTCAAATGTTGTAAATAAGGAAACAAACAAACAAACAAACACCTGTAAGTTACTTTATACATTATACGTGTAACATGCATTAACTCATATCCCATTGACAACGGCCACCGCACTGGCAAAGTTCTGTGCACAGCAAATTAGCTTTTTTACACTTGCACTTCGCCATGCACAATTTCTTACATCCGCATTTTATGAGAAGGAGCAGAGACGCTTGTGCTACCGGAAGAGTGGTCCATACAGGCTCCCATGACACTGTACTGCCCTGAGCAGCACGAATCCAGACCCAGCCTAATGGATCTGGAAGCTCTTGCATGGCATTCAGACATCGGCCCCAACCCTGCCCTCCCTGGTAGCCAGCTCGGAGGCAATGCTGCCTTAAAGCTTCTTGGGTGGGTGGTATTGAATCTATCTGCCTCACTTTTCTGGTAAATAGATTCCTCCTGCACTCATTCACTGCAGTGGCGTCGCTGCCACGATCGCACATTGCAACAACGAACTTCTCCAAGATAGGAAAACTATTCTCCATATCACCTTTTCCTATCTGAATCAATCATCTCATGGTTTCCGGACAAGCGGTCCACGTGTCAAAGATGGTTCTTTTGCCCTTTCCGGAAAAGGAGGAGACAACATCGCAACCTGAAAAGGCGTGGACCACTGGAAGTGCCGCTGATCTTTCAGGACCTACAATAACCAGACGGTAGATTACATTGTAATCAGAATGATGCATGACATGCCTGCACTACTTTTGCAGTATGCCTGTTATGTTATGCGCAAGCGTTAACAAGATATACAGTACCGTTTTGTACTCACCGAGGCACCTGGAAATGCTATGTGCAGCGATAAGCTTTGATTTTGCCCGATGCCAATCGACACCCAAAGCTCTTCCAAGCCAGGGATTCTTTCAGAATATGAGACTGCAACAATAGGTACATCGCTATCTGTTGTACGTATTAGACAATTTTTATGTCTTTGCTCTGCAGCATGAGCAACGTGCAGAATCAGACGCGAATCAGCCTCCTCATGGTCGCAAGGGCTTATACTAGACACGTCTGTGAGCTCTGCAGAGGTGACAACAGCATACTTGATGGTGTTGTAAAATTCCATTCCTGTCACACTGAGATTTTGTATGTCTTCAGCTAATAATTCGAAAATCTGCTTCTTATTATCAGCGTCTCGCAGGATACTTCCCCAAGCTTTCCTGGGAATTTTAGTAGCTTCTGTGATGTAGATCCTCTCCCCCTGTCCACGCTTTTCACGGGTGGCATTTTTCAAGCTGCTCGAACTGTACACATCCCAAACTACATCTAGCCTCTTAACATTTCCAGTGCACTCTCTTCTTATATGTGGCAGAAACACTAAGTTGGCGTACTCTTGGGAAATTTCTGCAGGTCCTGGAGGCAGCATGTGTACCAGTGCAGCCCCATCAATAAATTTTGCATTAAAGGTGGGCAGCGAAGCACCATCTGGAAGGATGGCTTCTTCTGCCACACATGTCAGGCATTTAATAATGTCAGACTTCATACATGACCGAATTTGCCTTAGCACTGACAGAAAAGGGGGGCTGGTTGATTTTCAAACCTAAAGAACTCCTCCAAATCACCATCACTGCTCTGACAAGCAATAAAGAGCCTGCTGAAGAGTGCACAGTCCAACTAAGGAGTTCCTTTTGCTTGGGATGTTGGCCTGCCTGTAGAGGTCCATATTGAAAGACGGTTTTGGGGGATTGTGTCAGTTATCTGGTTGGTTGATGTCTCCAGCCTCTCCTTCAAAAAGCTCTGATACTGCACTACACCAATGAGTACGTTTACATGGGACTAAAAGTCGGCGTAGCTAAGGCCGCCTATGCTAGGCAAACCGGTTTACTCCCATGTAGCCGCTGGCCCTACGGTGAACCGGCTTTATCGGAGCCGGTATCGGGCTCAGCCCAAGTCTTTTGGATCGGGTGGTTTACCTAAGGCGATGGGGGTGATTGGCTGCTAGGGGACAGCCTAGGAGGGAAGACTTGCTTCTGAGTGGACTTCCGGCCGCGAAATTAGTGTCTGTGGCTTTCTCGAATAAACAGTGCTGGTACATGTAATTCGACTGCCTAATTATCACGGGCAGCCCATGCGGTACATATTGCACATTTTGCACATTTTTCTGTGAGGAGCGGCGTTACTAGGGCTCAGCATGGTGGGCACTATTTTTGGGTGGCTCACCCCCTCGGCAGCAAGAGAGTCAGTCCCATGTAGCAGTGGCAAAAGTGGGAGCAGGCTTTGCGTAGACAGGCCTTGCTTAGGAGGCCTGGGTCAGGCCGATTTTTAGTCCCATTAAACGTACTCTGTCTTCGACTTTCTGCACTATTTCATTAGCTTTTTCCTGAGCTATGAATTTGGTCTCAATATTGTAGATGTCATAGCTGAAAAAACTGTGGAACATCAGTAACAGCCATACCTAGTACTGACAGCTGACCAAGATGCAGGGATTCCATATTCCCACAGATACCTTCATAACTACTCCCACTGGCAGCTTCATGACTCCCATTGACGGTTTCCTGACTCCCACCACCGGTTTCCTGACTCCCACCGCCGGTTTCCTGACTTCCACTGAAGGATTCCTGACCCACGTAGGCCACGTTGACGATGCCCAACATTCCATCGGAGGATTCCGGGTTCTCGTCGACGGTTTCCTGACTCTCATCATTTTCCAATTTTCGCCATGTTCCGTAGCGATATTCCCACATGATTCGCGTCGTCTGCTTCCCCTTCGCCTTGCCTTCACTAATTTTTCCTTACTAGAGTCGAATCTCGGTCCCGGGTGCGGGGTGACTTGGTGCCAGGGACCTACTAG
>JYFJ02004481.1:0-32041 GCA_000934665.2 Catajapyx aquilonaris
GCGAATGGATGCTGCTGTCATGGAGATTGAAGCTATCATATCTTAACATGTGGACTAACATGCTCTTACTTGCAGAAACATGTAGATTAATTAGCGAAGTACAGGTGGTGCTCGTTATACATCAATATTACATTACAAAATACGGAAAACATGTGCTACAACTAATGCTGCCAACGTAACATAGAATTATGTGTAACGGACACCTCCAAATATTTAGAGCAACCGTAGTCATTACTATTGAGTAGAACTCTCCTGAATAATCCGAACTATAGAAGAAGAGCAATGACTGGATTCTATTTGACGAACTAAGAGTCGGTTGCGTGATTGACAGTAAACCCAGAACAAGTTGTTCACATAGGTTTAATCACTTGGATTTATTGTCGATCACGCTTGCCCATTCTTAGGCCATTAAATCTCCGTGGCACCGATTTCCATTCCAGTGAAACTAGAAGTCTCCTCCCGGAGACCAGACCAGAATGCGAGCGCAGTGAAAACCAAAATAAACATATTTGTTGTATGTTCCCCGTTCAGCGTAGGAATCATGTTGATCTAGTCCAGTATTTCCCAAACGGCCAATTGAAAACAAATGTAGTGCTGGTTTTGTAAAAATCTGTCTTGAGTGTTCAATTATTGCCTAATTGTGCTTTTTTTAAATTAAAAAAAACTCAGACTCATTCATGTTTGGGAACCACTGATCTAGTCTATTCTGCTGCATTGTTAACGCTCATTAAATCTTTACTGTCACGAGAAAATGACCGCAGGTAACAGCATCGGCCAGTGATAGCAGCTTGAGGTTATGTGTTGAATTGTTGCGACCTCCGGATGTAAAGAGTGCGGTAATCCGCTGTCGCCTGTCGTCTTCTCCGTAATGGTGCAGTACGTTATAAAGTGTTACATACATTCCATGTGAAAAAGCTGTTAACAAAAATTGGAAGAAAGTTTGTAAATGTCACACCTTATATATATATATATGTCTAGTGTACAGTACACTATAAAAAGAAGATTGTTTTGGACTTGGTTAAAACAGGTTTATGTACATATACAGAACTATGGGATAAAAACAATTAAATATGAGGAATAAATGTGGAAATTAAAAGCAGGGTGATATAAATACCAAAAAAATGGGAAAGTGCAATTATTTCACTTCCTTCCTTCCGTCCTTTTTTTTTTTTTTGGCCAGGCATTTCAGTCTTGTTGCATGCCGTTACGAGAGTGCGTCCTTCTCTGTGAGTCGGATTATCTCGAATGGATTTCCACTCTCACTCTGTAAAGCGAACAATAGTTTAAACGTAGGATCTGCTTCGACTTAATCGTGCGAGGCGAACCTTTCCAGTCATCGCCTTGATCTTGTTGAAGAGGCTGTGACCCCTCGGCTGGGAGTATTGCAGCATGTCCTGCTCATCTTCCTCTCCCTCCTGCAAGGCGCAGCTTTCAGCCGGGGGCAGCTCCACGTCCCCGTCATCAGCCTCCATGCCGCCACCAGGCTTCGCTCGGACCGGACCAGCCGACTGAACTAGCTTCATGTACTTGTACTCAAGCCGCCTGTGCTGCTTCCAGAAGCAAAGCAGGAGTCCGCACAGTAGACCCGCAATGGCCACAGACACTGCTATCATCACCTGCGATGAACCGACATGAGCGTTGCAACTAATCCCAATATCCCAGTGTGTTTACCTGCACCAAGAAGGGCAGCTTGGTGGTGCACGGGGCCGAATGTGACCCTCCTTCCTGCTGCTCGTCGTCCTCCGCGATGCAGTGGGTGGTCGGGAGGTAGTGTATGTCCTGCTTTCCATCAACGCACTCGCCTCTGACAATCCTGTAGTCACCTGGTCCGCAACGTGGGCAGGCCAATGCGGACTCCCACAGGAAATGGAAGTTGCATCCGTCGCATGTGGCATCCGGGCAGCGGGAAGGTGGCCGGATGGTGCCATTCCCAGGTGATGCCGGGTTGCACCGTAGCGTTATGGTAGTGTCACGACCCTGCGGACATGCTCTTGTCGCTCTGTGGACAATAGCGACGTTATCACTGTGCAGGTCATGTTAATCCGTGAACTTACGCAGGCGTCGTGAAGAAAAAGTGTAGGTCATGCGGCTGCGGGTCTCGAGCGAACTCCTCGATGACGGCCATCCCCAGCAGAGTGGTCTCGGGCGTTACACCGACCAGGTGGTCCCCGAGGCTGACGGCCTGCGTTGAAAGCGGGCTGCCTCCGTCCATGGTCTGCGCCGGAACCACCGTGCTTCGGCACACCAGAGCCTTCACCTGGGGTGGCGATGAAGACGGCCCTCCAGGTGACATCTTTTGACGGTGTTGGGGTGACAAGGGCTGTGTCATGCCAGGGGGTCGGTACATGCAGGTTCAGGCCGGGACAATTAGCTACAGTATTGACGCTTGCACTATTACTAGTAAAATCTATTGTTTTTTTTAAGTGGAAGGTCTCAAAGCGTCTGCAGGGGAAGGGCTATACATGCAAGGTAAGTGATTGAGAATTAGTAATTAATGTAATCGCTGTGCCCTCACCACGGATGCCTCCCCTTCCACCTGGTACGACACGTTGTTGGCGCACTGCGACATGTGCATCCCGCACAGGCTGATGTTGAACAGGTGGAAATACTGCGTGCCAGATGCAGTGAAGAGCAAGCTGCCTTTGATCTGACGGGGCCTGTGGAAGCAACAATTATGACATGTTTATTTTATTTTATTTTATTTTATTTTATTTTTAGTTGTACCCCGTTATCTGGCCAATAGGTCATTTCTAGGGGGGTGGATTACCACCAATTGGGGTTTTGGAGCGATGTACATGGATATACTTAATTGCTCCAAGGGTAATTAGGAGGGGATGTGCAAAGTGCAAGTGCGCTGTCGTTAATTGGTCATTTTGTGAACTCCCCCGGGTGGCTTAGTCTATCGGAAATTGCCACCCGAAACGAAGCCAGAGATGGCCCAACTCTGCACGAAAGAAGGTGGGAACAATTATGACATGTATATGTATACACAAAAGGCGAAGTTTGTTTGTCTGCCAAAAATGGACCAAAAATGGCGGCCGTTTGCCCAAACCTGGCTAAACTCGCATTTTATGTGTTGGAAACGGAGACGATTCATCCTGAGTGGCAGACCACCCTTCGACCTCTCAGGCCGAGCATGTGGCCAGCACATCAGGATGACAAGGTTGGTCGCGTCTCGACCGCGTCTACTTACCCAGCGAGAGCTCTCAGATCGTAGACGGACGAGTCCAGGTTGAACCTGCAGTCCGTGGTGCATGTCTGTCCGTCCCAGCTGGTCAGTCCGGGTCCGCAGGCCTTGCAGGCGTCCTCTCCGTACGGCAGAACAGAACCGGACCCGGAGAGCGACACGGTGTGCGGAGGACACTTGCTGCAGGCGGTCGTGTTGGGGTCGATGAACTGACCTGGAGGACAGGTCACGCACCCTCCGGCCTCTCCGGCCTCTGCACCTTGAGGACACGGAAGACACGCCGATGCGCCTCCTTCGACGGTGTTGGTCACGTTCACGACGAAGATCTTGGCCACGTCCGAGTCCATGGCTGCCCCTGGGCCGATCCCTGGAGAGAGCACGGAAGCTCCGGTATCCAGTTGGTACTTCTGAAACGCCCAGCTGAACGTGTAGCTGTCGTTCTCGGTCACCACGTAGCTGAACCTCTGGTACTCCTGCGACCCCGTCCAGCTGTGTATCACCGTCACTCCCTTGTTCGGCGAACCCTGCGAAAAATAAACCCCAACATGTACCAGATCGGACGAAAGTATACTCTAATTGCACACCGTACCTGCATGAAGACGAACTCGCAGTCCCTCTGGCACTGCAGCTGGAACGCGAACGAGACGCGTCCGACTTCCAGTGCCCGTCCGTCGACCAGCCCTTCGCGTCCTCTGAACCCGGCCACGTTCAGCGACAGCACCAGGTACGCCGCGTCCGAGTGACCCCTCATCGAGTGGATGTGGTCGCCAGCCGGCTGCCACCCGTCCGTCGACGTGCATCCGTCTCCTTCGACGCTCATGCAGGTCGAGGACATGCTCGGAGGCAACTCGGACCACCACTGGTACTGGTAGCCGTAGTTCGGGGTGGTGGACGGAGGGCACTTCTGACACGACCTGACCCCGTCCGAGTAGTGGTCCCTGGGACAGAACTCGCAGCCGGTGGTGCCGTACTGCATCCCCGGGTTGCAAGGCGGACACGACTGCTTCTGTCCAGACGGAGGAAGCGGTACGGACGAAGGGTCGTCCTCTCGGCACGTGCGAGGTTCGGCCCACTTGTACATCAGCTGCGTCTGTAACGACAAGAGTTGTACTACACGCTGTACCTGCTGCACTGACACTGCCAAAACGTACAGGCAAAGTTCCCCCCTCGGTCCGTGGTTAGTACGAGGTTAGTACGAGGTTAGGTTAGGTTAGGTTAGGTTAGTACGAGGTTAGTAGGCCTTACGAGGTCAGTACTAGGTTAGGTTAGGTAAGTACGAGGTTAGGTTAGGTTAGTACGAGGTTAGTAGGCCCTACGAGTTCAGTACGAGGTTAGGTTAGGTTAGTACGAGGTTAGTAGGCCCTACGAGTTCAGTACGAGGTTAGGTTAGGTTAGTACGAGGTTAGTAGGCCCTACGAGTTCAGTACTAGGTCAGTACGAGGTTAGGTTAGGTTAGGTTAGTACGAGGTTAGGTTAGGTTAGTACGAGGTTAGTAGGCCCTACGAGTTCAGTACTAGGTTAGTACGAGGTTAGGTTAGGTTAGGTTAGGTTAGGTTAGGTTAGTACGAGGTTAGTAGGCCCTTACGAGTTCAGTACTAGGTCAGTACGGGTTAGTACGAGGTTAGTCCGGGTAGTTCGTGGACGCCGCAAAAAAAAGTGAATATATAACCCCTCGGTTTACCCGGATTAGCTCCGGATTGAGTACGTTCACCTCCACAGCAGAGATAAAGCCCATGGGTTTTAATCAAAGTGACGGCAGCAGGTAGGATTAGTGTGTTCAGGGCGTCCCTGATATCAAAGAAGGTCGCGCGGTATACCCTGAGTGAATGTGTACACGGTGCCAAGATTGCCTGATCCCGGATTGCGTGTGGTCGCATAGGAAACCAACATGCGAGGACCCCCCTCGAATGACAAAATAGTTTAGATTAGAGTGTTAATTGAATTGTCGCGTTCTTTGGGCCCGGGGTCTAATAATTGTGGAGCAGACGAAAGTTGAGAAATGCTGCTTAACCGATTGCGCACCACAGTTCGCGCAGCGTCCACGGTTGGAATTACCACTAAGAGAGTATATACCTGATTGTTGGCGTCACATTGCGAGTGCATCTCGTAGTAGTCGTTGACATTGCACGGAGGCCTCCTGAGACAGTTGGGCGAGCCCGCTGGTGCGAAGTGCGTGTCTGTGGGACACGGCCTGCAGTCCGGCGACCTGGGTCCGGAAGAGGTGTCCTTGGGACAGTCCGAGCAGAGCCTGGAGCCTCCCTGGCTGTACGTCCCTGGCCTGCAAGGAGTGCAGGAGGAGGCGTAGGCCACCCCGGAGACCTCGATCCTCCTGATCAGGACGGGCTTGGCCCTGTGGGCGTCCACTCCGATGGTCTTCCACTGCAGGACGTTGATTCCCGTCCGAAGCTGGACAGTCTGGACACGCCACTTGCCTTCCTCTGTCGGAGGAGGCCACTTGAAGCTCTCGGCCTCCTCGATCGACTGGCACTGCTCGTTTTGCACCTGACCACAAGGACCGGGTATTTAATTACAATCAAACAAAAAAACAAAGACCTCGCAGGTAAATAACAACAACCCACATTTCAGAAAATCTCCTATTGCTTTACGAAAGCAACGGATGAGTGCGCACGACGACAGTTCGCGCATCGTGCAACGCATCGTGTGTAGTGTGCTTACTGCGCTGCACTTATTTCCAACGCTACGCATGGGGGAGAACAAAAGGGTCGACATTTGCCGCGGTGTAGGCTAAACGTACCATGGCGTACCACGGCGAAAACAAACAAACAAGCCAACAAACAAACACTGAAAAAAATAAAAAATAAAAATTCATCTATATAAATACATACTACGTGAACAGAATTATTATTTTGTGGGATGTATATCGGATTACAAGAGAAAAATGCTCTCACTATTATTTGCCCCTGAGGTTCTCAAGACTATAAAATTAATGTTTTGCAGGTTTCAACTTACGGAGCAATGAGCTGAAATTGGTCTAATTAAAGGAAGCAACATAATCGCAAGTATAAAGAGCTGGGGGGAAAGTGCGTACAGAAAGCGATTTCAAGTGCCTATTTAAAGCAGGGACACACAAAGCAAGGCTATAAAATTACTCCATCTCTCTCTCTCTCTCTCTCTCTCTCCCTCTCCGGATTTTTATTAGTGTGGGAGGGGTTACCCCAGCAACATCCAGAGAAACCAGGATTTAAACAGAACCCACAGAGAGATCGATCGGATCGATCCGCTCGCCAAAAACCCGTGGCGATCTGATCCATAATTCACATTTTTTTTTTTTTGCTCTTGTTTACATGGCGTTAAATCCATCTCTGCGGTATTTTATTTTAAAAAACTGTTCATTGGGGGGGAAGAACGCAGCGAACCACACAGCTACACAGATTTATGGCCAGAATATTTGCACATTGTATTTACCTGGAAGTTGAATATGACTGACTCGTCGCTGTATTGGTAGCTGTAGCTGAGTGCACCTGGTTTGACCAGCTTGACTGTGTACAGCAGCACAGAGGCGCATGGACCTCCAGGAGAAACCAAGAACTCTCCTCTTGCTTGCCATCCGAACCTTCAAAATAATTTTAAAAATGGCGATATCAATGCAAAATAATAATAATATGAGAATCCTTCAGACTTAAAGGCTAACAGTACATGAACTTTTTAGGAGCTCAGCCGAGTGCTCAGCACAGTTCACGCAGCGTGCACGGTTAGCATTATCAACGATATCTGGTCAGCTCTCTGTTGCACTTATTTCCAACGCTACGGTTGGGATAGGAAGAAAATGGCCGCCATTTGCGACGTTTCTGAGGATATGGAACGGACTCCGAGGCTA
Source organism: Catajapyx aquilonaris (assembly GCA_000934665.2). Lineage (NCBI taxonomy): Eukaryota > Metazoa > Arthropoda > Diplura > Dicellurata > Japygidae > Catajapyx > Catajapyx aquilonaris. Next base: position 7,026 of record JYFJ02004481.1, read on the forward strand.
CAAGTCTAGCCCATTACTACCTGCAGTGCACATCTATTGGACTACACAGGGTGTTTCATAATGATTCCCCCACTGTGAGCTGCGGACACCTAAATCGATCCTCTGGGATGCTGTTCATCACCCCCGAAGTTTCGTTGGAATCATTACGAAACACCTAGTATCTATACAGCCCACAGGGGGCGACATTACTTGGTGCAGTTGACCTGGGCCAGCTGCCTCCCCAGGGAGGTGAAGGATGACCTGAAGGACTCGACCTGGACGTGGAAGCCAGGCGGCAGGGTCTCCCACGAATCGAAAATGAGTCCTCCTCCCAATGAGGACGTCCCAGATGGACAGCTCTCGCATTCCAGGGCGCTCAGGTTGAAGAACTTTCCTGCCTCGCATGAAGTGCCTGCAGAATAAATAAATTAGATTTGAGCCTCGGTCGCACGACCAGACGCTTTCAGATCAACCGACAATGGTCGTGCGACCGAGGCTCGTAATCGTGAGGGCGTAAACAGGCCTTTGAGAGAGTGTGGCCTAAGTTCGGTTGATGCGACCACTTAAAACAGGACCCCTAACCTGGGGCAACAACGGGAAAACTTTGGCGCTGCTCCATTTCCGGACAATTTCGGAGGCTCTTTAATTCCTCTCCCGGGGCAAATTAAGCAGTGAGAACCAAAGCTTCGTCGTCGTTAAAAAAAAGCAGGCTTCAAATCCCACCCAGACTTTTTTCCTCTCCAAAAATGAAAGGAGTCATTAAATGTGGTCGTAAAACACACTGTGAGCAGATCTTACAGGATGTCGCATCCGCAAGTTTTCGAAACACCCTGTAAACAACCCAGCTAGAAGTGGCGCCATCACACACGCCAAAAAAAAACATGGAGGAACTTTCCTGAGACGGAGTTAATCCAATTTGGGAAGCGAGGCAAAGATATTAACAGGGTGCTTGACTTTCCTCCGCGAAAGGATGAAGCCGCTCTTGGGAAAAGGGCTGTCTCGGAAAATCTATGTGAGCGACATGGTACTACGGCCACACACACAGTGTTGCCAAGTTTTGACGTCCAAAATTATGCCTTAAAACACACACGAACGATGGATCGAACTTTCTTCCTCCCAAATGGCCAAAAACTGGCACAAAATCCTCTTCCAAACCCCATAATGAGGTGCCAGCCTCGTTACCTCCTGTTAGGAACCTGCTAATGAGCTTGTGATTCAGAAACTCTGCGCTCCACGATTTTGCTCTGTGCGTGCGGCCATTTTGTTCCTCCGCTTCATGCGACTCTTTAATTTTTGTAGACAGCAACCATGGCTCATCATCCCTTTGAAAATTACCTCGGTGCTCTACTATATCCAGTCCCCCCCCCCCCCTATTCGCAGGGACGTTACACAGGGGGGTAGAAAAAGATCGGCTTTAATTCCCCAACCGCAGAGCAAAGAGGCGAAACCGCCTATATAGACGGGGAAAGAAAATTTCGGTAGGAGCTTCTAACGTCACATAGATAAACCCTCCAGCGCCTAAGACCAGCACACGTAGATTACAGTTCCTCCTCGAATAAAACAAGAGAAAACGACCGCGGTGTTGTTCAATATTCTAACGCAAAGGTTAAAAACTCTCTCAAAACTTTGTGCAGAGTTGCAACAAGACTTGTCCATAATTTATTGATATACCGTGTATATGCTTCGAGAAAACTTTCAGAGTTCGGAAATTTAACGAACTATCACTATATACTTTCATATTTTGACGCCCATTAAGAGGACCCCTCTATCATGTCTCAAAAATTTAACGTACTGTCACTTTAAGGCAAAGTTGGAGGGGAACAAAATGGCCGACGTTTGTGACGTTGCCAAAAGTCTCTGGAACGAATCTCTGGAAACGTTGTTGTCAGGACAGTGTGGCTGCGCGAGTGTGGATGCGCACAGCGCACTAGGTTAAAATCATAATATACGACCAAGAGCTAAAGTTATTAGCTCTTGATACGACCAAGTGAGGGGGTCGAGCCGGGCAGTGTTGCCAAAAAAACAAGTGGAGTGACATTATAAGAGCAAGGATTTCCAACAGTCGGACCACCTTTTTGGGCAATATTTCTTAAGAAGACACTCACTGCAGTCGTTAACTCTGACAGGTGCATTTGGAGCTCCTCCGACGCACAGTCCCGGTTCAGGCACCGACACCCGCCATCTTCCTCCTTCTTCGTCACACTCGGTAAATTCGTAGTGGAAGTCGTTCTGGAAAACAAAAGGGAAGTTTCTATATAGTGGCATGGCCCTGACGGTTTATATTGGAGGGAGGGCAGCCCCTGGAAATTGCTTTTTGGCCTCTTCCTTCTGCTGCATTGTACTGTACAGTGCATACAATGTAGACTACACAACGGTCACTAGAATGTGTCAATTTGCGATCAAGGAGGAGGACAAACATTTTTTTTGCAGGTTTTTATGCTGGTGTATACATACTGCGGAAATTGTTATCTGCCAGATAAGTCGCATGGATGTAGCTCACAGGGTGTTTCATTAATACGACGCGCTCCCTCCTGCAGGGGGGACTAACCACTCAATTAACGGGGTCTAATCAACTGTAGTCAGGAAAATGAACTTGTCACTTCGTTGTTGGTTTTTTTTCTGGTCCAGCTCATCCCGACGACGACGTAAACAGACTCGACAGACATGTTGTCTCCTCCCTTCAAAAGACTCCTTCACTTTGAACAGACTTATAACGAGCGCCATTCAGCCGTGAATGGCGTTCATTAAATTCGCTCGATGGCACGTCATGCGGGGGTTTGTTTTTTTTTCCCCCGGCAGCAGATTTCTCCAAGAGTAACAAATAATTATCGCGTTTGGTCACGAAATCCAAATATTATGACGTTGAAGTTATGCGTCAAAATGCCATTAAATATATTCGATACATTGCGGCATATTTTTTTGCTTACACAAAAATTTCATGTATACGTGTAGAGCCATTCTTGTTATTTTTTGCGCATTTTTTGGCAACAGTTGCATCGTTGCAATTTCGAGCAATCATGCGTCAAAATCGCATTAAAATAATCGGTACATTGCGCCAGATTTTTGCCTATCCTAAATTTCATGTACCTTTTGGGCTATACCCTTGTTATTTTTCGCGAATTTTGGCAACAGCTGAATCATGCATCAAAATATATTCGGAACATTGAGCCAGATTTTTGCTTATACTCACAAAATTTCATGTACAGTTTTGTACCATTCTTGTAATTTTTTGCGAATTTTGGCAACAGTTGCATCGTTGCAATTTCGAGCCGACAAACTGGCAATCTCTAGGGGAAGTTGTGTGGTTGGCCGCAAAACACTGATAAAACAACCAGGCTCTCTCGGTAAATACGAACTGACGGATCCGTGCATGTTCAATTGCAAAAAAAAAAAAGTCCGGTCCGTTGGGACAAACACTAAATAACAATTAACCGATCGCAAATAGCCAAATGGGTTAATGTCCTACTTGATTTTTAAAAAAAAATCGGTAAAGCTGCAGCATAACAATTTTGCGGGACTCTCGTAAAAGGTCATGAAAGTTGCAACGTTACGTGACATTTATAAATAACTCTGCAGGTCATAACCGCGTTTCCCCAAATTTAGGCAACAAAAATGGCACGCTACATTTTTTATTTCGCAAAAAAACGGTATGCAGTTGCCATTTTTTCCCAAGGCTCTTCCAAATTGCTGTCGTTATTTTTGGATTACGTAACGCAGCACTAAAGGCCCGCTTTTAAACTAAAATACATTGCGCTTCTGATGTCACTTACATGTCTCTACTATTACACTAAATTAATTTTAGCATTATTTTAATTTAATTTAAATTTGTGTGACTTATATGTCCTGAACATTTTGTACCCCTGTTCATGACCAGCAGTGCTACATACAAATTACTGCAGGGCTTAACATGCCAGCAGTGCGATACTGTAACTAATTGAAACCTTTTTGCGCTCATTGCGATTTACAGGTTTTTGCGACTGTGACATTTCACAGCGGTCATAGTTGTTTTTTTTTGGCGGAATGGTCACAGCTGAACAGGCTTCATCAGGAGGATTTTAATGCGATGCGTTTAATTGTATGGATCGGCGACCCCCTAATAATCACCTGATAGCTAGTGTCGCGTTCATGACATCAGAGGGTTATAGGTTATCAATTACCGCTCGCAAAAAAAAAAATGGCCCGCATAATTAATGTTACTTTGTAATTGCAAATTATCGGTTCATTCTGGTGCATTCGTCACCTATAGTCATAAATTCCGGAAAATTTCGCAATTTACTTATTTGCAATTAAATTCTTCACGTACAATTCGCTAAAATGGCACAAACTTTGAAGCCTTTATTTAAAAAACTGCAGGCTACATAATCACCCAGTTATTTTTTGCACAAAAAGTTTCAGCTGAATCCAAAACTCTGCCATGAATTCGCGACACCAACACGTCCTCAATCATCGCAAAAAATAGCAGGAAAACCACATCACATTTTTTTCTCACTTCTCCTGCATTTCTATAGTCTTTTTACCCACAAAAGAAAGACTATAGGAACATTTTAGGTCTTTAGAAAAAAGAGAGAGAGACGTCCTTTTTCGCAATTTTTTTCGCTGAAAGTCGCAACGCAATTTCGCCAGGGGGCCCCGCGGAATAATCTCCTCTTTTCCTCTAGAATAACATTGGCGGAGAATTCAGGAAATTGTCCTGATTATTCTGGCCCAAAAAAAAGAGTTTTTTCCCCAGGGCTTTAAAGTAGCGATGAGAACTTTTTAACGCACACTTGTGCACATACGCGTTTTTTTGTGTGTGCAAAAATAAATCGAAAGAGTGCACTTTAATTAAATTTGCGGTCAAGTGAACTCCCAGAGGTGTTAAAGTTGAACGAATCGTTTATAAATTCGCGTAGGATGAAAAAAAATTTGTTCGCTAATTTTTTGAGCATAAAAAACACTCCTGTACATCTGCTAGTTTTGCAATTATTTCCAGCTCTTAATTAGCGTAGGCCCTACTTCAAAAATGGCAAAAAACAAACTTTTCCGGTGTTTACAATGAAATGGGCACTGTCGTTCGCGTTTCGAATCAATTTCGCCAACTCGTTTCATTAGGAACTTTTGCACAAACTTTTTCCCTCGCTTGTTTTAAACAGAAAAATATTTGGCTGCAAAATGTTTCAAAAGCTTGCAGCTGAAAAAAAATAAATCGATATTTGTATGTCGCCTGCTAATTTAGGCAGTGAATTAGTCCCTCATTTCGGCTCGGGGAGGGGAAAAAAACATTGATTTCTTCAAAAGCGAAATTTGCAACACTCATTCGCAATCTGGATCCGTTAATTAACTCGATTCAACTGGATCCGGATTGAAAAATTTTGTGCAAAAAAGTTAAAACAAAAATTTTTGTTCCTTTTATTTTATCACACTCAGTCAGTATTGATCCAGACATATACCGGTATATGTTTTGTTGTATAGCCTATAGTCCAAATGGTGCCAAGGGTTTTATAGACACGTCACTAGACCTGCTGTTAAGCCACAGGAAGGCCGATTAGAGATAAAGAGTAATCCTTCGAAATGAGAGAAAAAAATTGTAGCCTCGCATCCACTGTTGCACAATTTTTATGAGAAAATGGTCAGGTGACATTACTTATTTGCAGATTTTTTTTGTGTGTGACGTACTGCAAATTTTTTTTAAAGGGCTGTGCACGTGGTAATTTGCATACATATGGAGGAGGTCGCTAGCTGGATCAATAGTCGGGCCTTTTTTTTTACAAAAAAGTTCAGACAATAGCAATAAAAACGGAAGCACTTTAGTATCCGGAGAGCTCTTTTTTGTAGTGTTGCTGTCACTGTAACAAAGCCTAGCCTTTTTGGAGAGAGAAAAAAGTGCAAGGTACACAATGAATACAATACCGCAGAAAAAATAATGTGTTGGATGCAGGTTGTACTAACTCAAATTAAAGTGAAAATCTCTGATTATATGTAGTAATTGTACGCTGTGAACAGTCGGAAATTATCCCTTAATTTGCCTACAACCGGCCACATAATTAAAACTGCAATTTGATCTTAATTGTCACTTAAAGGCGAATTCTACCATATTGTCCAATACGTCGTGCAATTTTTTGTAGTTATTAAAAAATCGTTTGTAAAAAGTGCACGATTTATTAGCACGCAATAAATACTGTAGTTTCGAGTTATTTATATGCACTGCCTGACTTTCAAGTTCGCCTTAATTAAAAATGCTATGAACCTGCTACTATTAATTATTGTTGTGTTGACCACTCACGGCCAGCTGTACATATACTGTAATATGACGTAAATTATTAAGTATTATTACAAGAATTTGTAGGCTATATATAATTTATTAGCACACAATAAATACACTGCAGTTTCGAGTTATTTTCCTGGGTTTCAAGTTCACCTTCAACCTATATTTAAAATGTAATGAACCTGCTACAATTAATAATTGTTGGATTGACCACGCACTCGTCACAGCCGGCTGTACATATGACGTAAATTATTAATTAGAATTACTTGCGCAATCCAGCCTTAGGTATACAACCCGATGTACATTGCACAAGTGCGTAATTTATTGTACACACCTCGGTACACTAAAGAATTAATGTACGTGCATCAGCAAGTAATGATACCGAATTTTCAGTGTATCTATATATCGCTCAAAAAGGTGGAGACGATTTTGCATTGAAGCCAAATGCAAGTGTCGCCATCATTTTGAGCTATATAGGTACATGTCGTACCTGCCCTTGTACGTAGGCCTGTATCAGCTGAAACGGTGCAATAATACCGAATTATCCGTGTACTTGACATGTACATTATTTTTACAAGTTACGTAACCCAATCTTGACAGATGGTACTGCTGTACCCCCCATAAGAAGACACGTGCTGGGTACGTACCGCCTGACACGTCGGCGCCTGGTCCCCACCTCCGTACACCATGCACTGCACCAGGACCAGCACCGCGACGACCCTCATCGTGGTCACAACCGTCGTACCACTCATTCCATGGCCTGCAGCAGCAACTTCCTTCGTCTGATGAAGCCTCCTCTCAACTGCCTCTGGTGACCATCGCGGTGTCTCTTTTTGGTCGTGCTTATCACCCAGACTCTCTCTCTCTCTGCAACCCCCTCCCCCAGCACCAACCAACCAGCCAACTCTCCAACCCTCCCTAAAAGTATAGGTCTTGATATCGACCAGGTCGACGTCAGATCAAAGCTGAGCATGCGGAGAAGCGGGAACACCTTTTTGGAGGGTTCATATAAACAGGGTGTGGGGGGGTTGTCCTAGTAACCGCGGAGTACATTTCTCAACAGAGAGGACTTGGAAAATTTGGAATAGATTTGCACGGGTTCAAAATTTAGGTGCTTTTTTTGTGTTCCCCCCCACCCCACACGGGAGGGTCAAAGGTCGTGAGGTGGCTGCGGGCCGAGGTCAAACATGCCGCTACTATGCCAGCACTCGATGATGGCCATGCAGGTGCTCGCCGACACCTTTTACGGCACCAGGCCCAAACACAAGGTAAGGCCACCTGAAATTTACATTATTGTTACCAACAACAACAATATTAATGATAAAATATAATGTAATTAAAATTAAATGATAAATATATTAAATGCTACCATGCAAGTGCAGGTAGAATGGATTTTATCTAGCATATAATAAATCAGGTAGTTTGTTGGTATGTACCGTATGACATATTAACTGAGGTAAGGTCACCTGAAATTGACATTGTCAACAATATTATTATTAATAAAATAAAAATAAAATAAAAATATTTGAATAACTAATTCAATTAATAATAATAATAATAATAATAATAATAATAATAATAATAATAATAATAATAATAATAATTTCTACCATGCAAGTGCAAGTTGAATGAATTTTATCTTGCATATAATTAATATATAAAGCAGAAGCTTTGTTGGTATGTATACCATATAATCATGGCTACAATTATTAATAAAATAAATAACTGAAATATGAAGTAAATAAATAAATAATCTATTAAATATATAAACAATATATGAAAAAATACTATATTAATTAAATAAGTAATATATAACATAAATAAATAAAATTATATCATGCAAATGCTTCATTATCTTACATATACTATAAAGCAGAAAGTTTGTTGGTATGTCGCAGCTACCTATCTCACTTTCTGGCTACTGAGGGTGATGAAACTTTTTAATAAAATAAAAATCCATTCAACCTGCATTTGTAGTGTATGTAGCCAGTACTCACAATGCAATTATTATGCATGTCAGGATTGGTCACAGTTCTGGCAGTGTTGCAGCACTTACAAATTACTGTGCGATTGACATGGCCATTGCATTAATATGCGTACTTATCAGACATTGCAAATAGGCGTGTAATTTTAGCGAGGTGCTAAGCGCTGTTCAAAAAAATGGGACGGTACGTGCAGTGCTGGTGGAATAACCAGTGTGCATTTGAATGTCGAATGGCAATTATCTGATTTCATCCAACCACACTCCTCATTGCAGTTTGTCAGAGCGAACCGACGCTGGAACAAGATTAAGGATGCGGAGAGGGCAAAGTTCAAGGCCCTGGCATGCAGGTGCCCTACCAACCCCTGGGACAGACTGGACAACCACTGGACAGCATGCAGCGCACCAAAAACCGTCTTCTTCACCCAGCCTCGACCACACGACTACCTCGACTTTGCTCTCATGTCCAGCTACTCCCAGACTGAGGACCTCTTCGTCCCCAAGCAGCAGTTCTCCATCCAGCCAGTCACCCTTGGCCTGCCTCGAGAAGGGTTAGTCCAACATCCCGGTCCATCCTGTTGCTCTTTGTAACATGCTGTCTTTCCTTGTTACAGGATGATATGCAATAAGGAGCTCCCGAAGCCTCCGCCCATACCGGAACCGCCGTTCAGCCACCCAATGAGGCATGCTCCGCCGTGCCCCAAGAAGAGCCCCCACAGCATTAAGCTGGCCATCGAGTCCCACCACAGCTCCCTCACCAACAGGGGGTACTCCAGGAAGCCTGACGGAGGGTTCTTCATCACATAAGAACCAAGAGGAGCCCTGGAAAATCCTCGTTAGCCCCCTTGATATCAAGGCATTACTGGAAAAGCACATCAAAATTCATTATCGTGATCACTGCCAATAAACACACATTAAATAGGCAAACCGGCTATGGATAATTTAATAAGACGGAAACAAGTTGCAAGCCACAAGTACGGCAATCCAATCTTTCTTTCAGGGAAACATTTGGTCTTGGCGTAGGATTTTCAACGTACTTCCATTACACAATGTGTACATTACAGAATGATTCGGCTACACACAGAAGGTAGTGATCAGACATTGCTATCCTTGTGAGGATTTTTTTCGCTTGTTTCCTATCCTTGTGAGGACCGAAAACCTTACGAGGACTTTTTCAGGCCCTCATAAGGTACACAGTCCTCACAAGGATGGCGGAAAATCAAACCAAGACCTCCTTTTTACTGTGAAAAAATAGGTCACCAAAATTTCGTGTGTATTTTGTAGGTTAGGTTAGGTTAGTTTTAAATTTTTATTTTTGCCAGACCCTCACAAGGATAGCACTTTATAACATGCGTGTGTTTGTGTGTGTCAAGTCGCTAATTTCTAATATTCTAAAAATAATATAAATTCCTTCTATCTTAAAAGAATATTCATGTACAAATTATCATAGTGCTTCAGAAGTTCAATGACGACCACACACTGCATTGTTCTGCAAACCAAGTTTAAATAAACACAGTTGTTTCCAAAAAATTTGCAAGTATATGTTCACCTTTTTATTATCATCACGAGTTACAATGTCTGGAAAACAAAAATAATGCGAGGCTACGCAATGAAAATAAAAATTGGGGCACCTGCAACGTGTATACTTTTTTAATACGATGCTATATTTTACACAATATAATGTTCTCATTGCCACATGGTTTGTCTTCGCAAACACAAACTGGAAAAAAAAAGAAGTTTTGCACAGCATTTCTTGTACACTAAAAGAAAAATGTAATGCTGAAAGTCACTAGGAAGGCCAAGTTATTCTCTCTTCTTTTTTTTCCTGACAATCAAACATGCTATATTTGCATGGTTGACAAACAAAATAATTAAAGGGTCCCGATACTTTTGTCATTATTTTCAGCAATAAATATTACGCCTTCTGTTGGTCACTTTTGGTTTTAAAAAGTGCACTGGGCCATTCAAGTGCGACTTAGTATTACAGTATTATCACTCTTGGGATGCAAAGGGTCGGGGAAGTAAAAACCAAAAAAAAAAAAAGTACAGAGCCTCATAGATGTATTGAAATGACAAAAATATCGTCTGGAACACGTCAAATACTATTTTTTTTTTCAATTATCATATTCCCTGTCCCACACTCAAGTATTTATACAAACATAGAAAAAAGGTGCACTGTCACAAGGAGGAGGAGAAAAAGTGATAATAAACCAGAAAATAGAATCTGGAAGCCGTACATTCAAAGTCAGGTAAATTCTCTCCGCATAATTATATATAAAAAAAGAAGAAAAAAACGCCAATGGAATGGCTCCTTTTCAAACCAACTTCTCAAGACTTTTACTAACTTATAATAAATTCAACAAATCACAAAAAAAACATGCCCACTTAAAAAATAGCTATTCCACAATAAAGATAACTTCTAGACTGGATCGACAAAAAAGAGGGAGGAAAAAAAGGGGGTGTGCACGTGTAATATATATATATATACTTTTTAAATCTTTAAAGCGGTTACATCCCATCCCTCTCTCCCTTTTTTTTATACTTTTCCTACTGCTACTAATAAGTGTGCTTATAGTTTACAACACCTACACTTGTTTTTGTTTTTTTTTGCCACACATAAACCCAAGAAAGGTGGATGATGGATTAAAGATGGGGAAAGAAATGAAAAATCTTATATTATGCTTAATCGATAGAAAAAGAGAGAGATTGCTCTGAAATTCCACTTGCCGTAGTTTTTAAATATGTGATACAAAAAAAAAGCAGATGAGATCACGTCTCTCTCTTTTTCGTTTCTTTTTGCTGCTCCATGATCGCGCGGGGGGGAAACTAAAAAGTGTATGATAAAAGAAAACAAACAAAATGCTCTGTATTCCAAATACTCAGCTTCACGCCTGGGCTAACTGTGCCCCTTCCTCTTCACTGTTTCTCAGGTCCTTACTTTCACCTAAATCTATCACCATTTCGCCCTCTCCATCATCATCAAGATTATCCTCCACGGCAGGGGCCGCGGATGCTGCTTCTGGCGGAGGATCGCTCTTTGGAGGAGGTATGGAGTCGCCCAACGAGAGGAGTGCTTCAAGACCTTCAGGTGGATGCGAAGGCCTTGCAGGCTCTGTCTGATCTTCAGTCTTCATCTGAGAATGTACGCCATCATTAGGTTGTTGAAACGTTCCACTTAGTTTCACACTCTGGCTGAGTCACATGATTTATATTAAATCCTGAACAGTTCATTACAGCAATGTGCAAAACGATGAATAACACAGATCAACCAATGGTTCAAGGTTCACTACTAATCATCCAATCAAGCCCAAGAGAGCCGAAGTTCATTTCACCTGTTTTTTATTTATATACTGATCTACCAATTTTTTGAGCTCAACTTGCGGAATGAGCATACAGTCAACCAATGCCAACTAATTTGCTAACATGGTTGGTGGAATGGCAGCTAAACCATTGTCACTGTTTAGAAACTAACCGGTTGTGAAAGGTTCTCCTCTTCATCGACTCCAGTACAACACTTCTTGCAGATGTAATCCTCCTCTTCTTTGACTTCATGCTTGTTGAGACCTACGCACAGCAAGTGGAACCATTGCTCGCAGCCTCCGTCGCACTGCACCCAATTCACCTCCATCCCTGCAACATTACGATTTTAATAACATGCCTCTTTAATTACTATGTACACGGACTGACCTGTGGGCTTGAGACACTTCACAGCAGCGCAATCCTCATCCTCGTCAGACGACACCTTCTTCTTCTTCTTAACCCGAACAATCTTCCGTTTCTCACCCTCCATCTTCCGCCTTATCTTCCTGGGCTTCTCCTTTCCGCCTGGTGCACCAGCACCTGGGCCGATATCCACCTTGATTCGCCTCTTCTCCTTTATTAGGCGGCGTTTCAACATCCGATCTTCACTATCCCTCCCGCCTATCTTCACCTAAAAAATATTACAGATGCGTTAAGTCCTGTCTTACTGAATGCTCTCTCCCTGTAGACATTTACCTTTATCCTCTTGGTGCTTGTGAAGCCGCCTTCGCTCTCCTCGACTCTCCTCTTTATCCTCTTCTTCTCCCTGGCACGCTCCTTCTCCACTCGAGCGGCTGCAATTTCCTGCTCCATCTCCTCGAAATCTGGAAACTTTTCTTCCTTGCGTGGTTTGGTTGCTTGCAGAATGCGCCAGATGTGCTGTGTCTCATCCAGCGACACCTATTGGATGAAACAATTTAGAGGTTTAGGTGCCACAGAGCTTCATAATTCTTGTGAATGACCCAACTTCATTAAACGCTGTGATCCTGATAGATTTTGATTGTGGAAAGTACACAATGACACCCCACTCACCTCAAGTAAGTCTCCCTCCATCATCAGCTCCTCCAGTTGTGCCTTGGCTGCTTCCGTCAGTTCCAAAACTGGTGGTTCCAGCTGCCTTGGGACAAGCGGACTTTTTCTGCTGTGTTTTCTCGCACCTCCGTTTGCCACACTAGCTCCTCCCAACTTGGATGCTGTCGAGTACGCATGTTCCGAGTTGTTGTAAGTTCCCTCTTCCTCTGCTGGTGCGGAAGCAACAGGCGACCCTGGCTCTGTCACTGCAGGTGACGACTCTGCGGTAGCTGCATCCTCATCCTCCATCTTCGCCAGTTGCATCTGCACTCTTTGGTGAAGCTCCGGATTGCTCGCAGCCTTTCTCAGCTCTGAACTTATTATCTTCTGTGTCTTTTCACGTGCTGCGACTTCCACCAGACGTTGAGATAGTATGGACAGCTTTGCTAGTGCAGAAGACAGCTCACCAGTCGCCAGAGCTTGCCTGGCACGATCCTGCCAATTCATGGCACGTTCAGTTAGTCCATGCAGGGCTTCTCCTTCTTGTAGGCGAACAGGTAGCTTCTGTAGGGACACCAGTAAAGCAAGGATGGTCTCAAGACGTGGTCGGCGTGAACGGAGGCAACAGGGACACAGGAACTTCAGTTCACGAGCGGACAACTGGGAAAGACTCGTAGACGTACTCGTGTTGCCACCACCTGGTTGTTTGCCTTTTTGATGAGGCGACTTGGGGAGTGGGACGCATGTTCCTAGAATACATTAGTTGCAATCTATAATTGCTGCAATATGTTATATAAAATCGCATTTGTGAATTCGAACTTACCATGAAACCAGTCCTTGCAGAGCTCACACTGTAGCGTGAATCCCGAGATTCCCTTCCTGCACACACAGTACTTTCCTGTACCTGCCGGGTCCGCTGAACGTTTCTGGACGTTGTGAACTCTCAGCTGACGCATGGCTTCCATCTCGCGGCATTCTCTCGACTGCCCCTGTGCTGGTGGAGGCACTGCCAGACTGTTTTCTTTGGGCGGCTTAGCTTCCTCCTTCACTACGGCGGCGTCAGGATCTTCTTTCACGCGCCGTTTTTTAGCCTTCATCGGCAATACACCAACATCCTCTCGAGGTGACAGCACATCGAGCAATGTGTAGTGAGAGTTCTTTTTCAAGAAGGTGCGCCCAGTCCTCTCTTTCCACGCCTTAGCCGCATTCACTTGCGACTCCAGCTGAGGGAGTTGGTCCAGTCTGATGGGGATGAGTCGTCCCTTCGTCACCATACTTTCCAAGGCATCCAGATATGGGAATTTATCCGCTCTCTGCATAACCTCCACCTTGGCGGTCCACTCCTTTGCTTTCTTCAGTGCATCCTTTAGCTGACCAAAGTTGGGAAGGGCTGCAGGGAGTTTACCCGCCTCTTGGACCAGCGACTCGATCACACTTATTGGATGACGTGGTCTGCAACCAATCATATTAGCAAACATAAAACAATATGCGTATGGACAGCGGAAGAAAACTTACTTGGCTTGCAGGCAAAGTCCAGCCTTCTCTTCCCATCTCTCCATTTGGGTGAGTCTTTCTTGCAGTTCTCCCATGGTTTTTTCAATGGTAGGGTGCGGGGGAAGACTGACTCCTGAAGAAAGCATGTGCCTCAAGGACTCTAGAGTGGCTTGCTGAGGATCATCCGTCAAGTCTGCAACCTCTTCCAGCCACTCCATTTGCTTCTGCTTCTGCAATAACCGCCAAAAACAGTACATATTAGCCGCAAGTCGAGTATCACTCCATACAATATAATGCTAAAAATATTTCCAGACAGTTGTCGACCCTCAGTGGAGGCAATAAATTTCAGTCATTGACCTGAATAATGCAAATTATACTAACCTGTTTTAACTTCGGCATTTCCGGCAGCTCGATGTCAAGACCAAGTCCCAATTCCAGACACTTGCCCAGATCCTTGGAGTCGGGTTGATCCTCCTCCAAGAGACCCGTAGCCTGGCGCTGGAAGTCCATAACCTTGTCCACCAGATCCTTAACAGCCTCAGCCTCCTTGACTCGGCAAGCAAGATGGTCCAACTGTTCACAGAATAGCTGCATCTCCTCTATGCTCAACTTGTACTTTGCTTCTCCTGCTTGCCTGGTCCTGTCACAAGCAAACAATAAGTCGCAAAATTCCGAGGTGAATCATCGCAACACTTACCTGGTTCGCACTTTTTTGCTGGCAAGTTGTTGTGCCACGGACACACATTTCTCTGCTTCGTGCACTGCTTCGACCACAGTTTGGAGCAACTCTGAATCTGGGAATTTCTTCTGTTCTGCCTCTTGCAGCAACCCTCTTAGTTCAAGTAGCTCCACTTTATCTTCACCTCCAGCTTGCAAAGCCTCTTTGACTCGAGTAGCCCACGTATCATATGACTCTGCTCTAAGCTTCAGGCGGTGCAACATTAAGGGGAGCTCGTCTAGAGTGTAACGATATCTCAGTGTGTGACTTTCTGGGCTGCAGTCGCAAAGCTGCTTGTAGTGACGAAGGCACACCAGATGTTCTGTAGTGCAAGTGCATGTCACTGCGGACAGGAAGCATGTCGTCTTGCACATGTCACACTGCCGCTCGTCGTCAGGAAGAAGCTCAAATGCATCACGCTCTGCCTCTGTTACACCCTGCATATAGAGATTTAATGATTAATTCAATATTATCCATAAATGCAGTTCACCAAATGAAGTTGTTCCTCACCCATTCAAGAAGGGACTTCCTTAGTTTTTTCTCAGCATCAACCATCTTGATCATATCCTGATACGTGGCTGCTGCAACTGTGAGGTCGAGTTGCTCTGGATTCGAAGCCATCTTGCACACCAATTCATCATGCGAGAACACACAGAAACGGCGCAAGTTGGAGTAATGTGTGATACATTCTCGACCGATGGACAGCCAATCAGCAGGTGCAAAATTGACAGCCTCGGCAAAGTTGTAGCCCTGGTTGAAGCCAGCGTGGTAAGCACGAGGAAAAGTGACAACAAATTCTCCGGCATGTTGGTCAGTTCGGAACACAGGAACACCTGTTTTCATCAGTATGTTTGGGTTCATGATGGTTACCAGCTGGTGAAGAAGATCAGGTTGTGACTGGAATAGTTCAGGGGCCGCTTGCTTCATGGCAGTCTCGAAATCCTCTGCGCAATGCCCCGGAACTCCGTACCATGTCTTTGGTTCACCCCTGCGGACACAATAACATTCCACATGCAACATTATTGATGAATTTTTTATTAGCGCATAGAAATAAACGCAAGCGTACCAATGCAAGTAGTTGATAGAATAACTCCAGTGATCCTCATTGTGCCAGCAGAAAGTGGCAAAGCACATTCCAACGTACATCCATGGGACTTTCATCCCAGATATGTCCGCATTAATGTGTTTCAATACTGATCCCTCCATCACCGGGAGGTTATTTAGGTTCCAACCAGAATTGGCGTATTCCTATGCGTAACATTACAATATTAACAATTGTCTCGACCATTGCAAATAAGGAAACTTGCCTCATCCCCTGGAAGCAATAGCTTTGAGTTCTTGGTGGGGAATCCAGACCCATGGTCCATGGTGTGAAGGTCTGCTCCATATTCCACAGTCACATCCTCGTCTATAGAAGATACAATGCGCCAAAACTCCTTCTCAACCATCTCGGTCGGAACCAACTGCAAGGAAAGGCACGAAGTAACGAACTGTACAACGGCAAACTCATATTCTGAACTACTTACATGGACTGGCATGTTGAAATAGTTTGACTTGAAGGTATCGGCCATCTCTCCAAACTGCTGAAGAGTATACTCTCTCTGCGCCTGCTCAAATCCAAATGCTTCCACAGGCTTGCTCACCTCTTCAGCCACGCAACGTGGGCAACGCCAGTCGCCTGCAAAAAAATTAACAATTCATGTAATTCTATCAACACATTAGTGCGACACACATTTCCTTTTACACTGCAACTCATGCAAATTTTGCTGCTGCGGATGAGGTGATTGAATAATTGTTTTTAAACAAATTTGATGTTGCATTGCATATCATAGCGAACACCTGCCTTTAGGTACTTCCGTGAGTGGTGGCACGAGGCAGAATGTGTGGTAGCTGTCATCACATCCGTCACAAAGAAGCATCGATTCTTCCGAGTCCCCACGCTTGCAGTTATGGCAAACATACTTGGCCAACTGCATGAAGTGAAGAGATCGCAAAATCAATTACAAGCTGTCTGTTAAACCAAGCAAACACTCAAAAAGACCCAATTGCAAACAGCATTCCCAAAAGCTTGCCTCATTTTTCTGGGTGGTTTTATCAGCCCAATGTTCAAACCATAAAAAAATAATAATTAATAAACAACAAAACTACACATTGACTTTGTGTGCTTTGGTGTGTGCTTTTTGAACGAGTTGAAAAATTTCTGGCTTTTTGGTGCTTATTGTTATTGCTTCAAAACGTTGCCACATTCTATTAATCAAAGTGCTGATGTAGCAGATTTGACAGCCACGTGACACTACTGCTTTTCCATAACTCAACATTTTCTACAATTTTTAAATGGAATAAACATTTCATACCTACAATGGCTCCTAGCCAATAAAAATTAGATTTTCAAATAAACAATGTTTTTAAAATGTACTTTTCAACTACAGTACAGCGTCGATTATCCGAATACCGATCAACCGAAACATCGGTTAACCGAAAGCGTTCGAGTCGGCAAATTCAAATTTGCATGCCATGTAGTTCCCTAGTGCTGTGGCGCTGCAGCGCTTTCGCTCTTTATGTAAGGTATGTATTTTTAAGACGTGTGATACAAAGTATACAGTTTCGTGCTTAATATCACGGTTTCTTTGTCTCATATTGCTCCTATGACACCGGTACAATTTTTTAAGCAAATGATCCGTTATCCGAACACCCCCAGTCCCCAATTGTTTCGGATAATCGATGTTGTACTGCAGTACATTTCTATTACAACGCTCCAAGCATTTTGTGCATCACATAGAATCTATGATATTATGCATCTGAATTGTGCATAAAATATGTAGTATAATGCGGTACTAACTTCAGGCAACATCAGTTTTTCCTATACCTTTTCTCAATGACTATTATCATAATATCTTGCCACTCGGCAATGTAAATCTGCCACACAAGTTGTAAAAAAATAAATAAAAAATATCTCCCAACATCTCGAGGCACATGAATTCGCAAATAAAACACTTACATCCAAAAACCCTGTCTGCTCACTTCTCCGGCTTCCATCTATCTACAATCATAAAGGAATTCCATTTGTAAGTAGCACAAATTCTTTTTTCTCTTGCTCTCTCTCTCTCTCCCTCTCTTTCTCTCACCAAAAAGAAATAAAGAATAATATAGAAACATGTGCCGTTAAAAACCAACCCAATTGGGCCAGACAAATTTTCTTCTCATGTTCCAATCATTGGAGGTTCAGGTGTTACCGCCATTTTATGATTTATTACACAACCCAATTGTTCAGCCAAGGGTGATAAGGGAAGCATGCAAGTGCGGGGGGCGCTTCAAAACAAAAATTATTTTTTTCTTCGCATCAAAAATTTTGCAGTAAAAAAAAAAATTCTCTGGCCCAAACACTCAAAATATTTTTTTCTAAAAACCAAAAAATAAACCACAATCAAAACTAAAACTGTGAGATTACTGCCAACTTTTATATTTTTGGGAGGACGTTTAGTCAAAAAAAAAGAAGTATTTTTACTAAAAATAAAATAATAAACAGAAAAAATAAAAAGATAATAGAAGAACAGGCCTTATTGTGAGTGGAAAACTTACAGGGTCAAAATCATAATTCGGTTTCTTTCCCCGTGATTTGTCTTTTGCATCTTCCCTCCTCGTATTGTACCCTGCCATTTTAGGGCCTGCACCATAGAACTGCAGCCTTCGCAACTCTTTGTTGTCACTCGCACTTGTACTACTTGAACCTCCATCGCCCTGGAAGAACAAAGAGAACCAACTCCCAAATCTCTTGAGGCCCTACTACTGCAGCTGTTGTCTACGTCAGCTTGCTATCTAACTCACTACAGTGTGTGAACCTGTGTACCCTCAAAATTTCACGCTTCAAATGCTTTCCGATTGCAGGAAAGCAAAGCCCTGACACAGTCCTTACCTGCAGTTTCATACATACCATCCAATATTCTCGAGCGCATGCAGGTTGTAAACTGCTGCGGAAAGGAATGCAACTACTACCCAATCCCCTTCTAAAAAATGTTAGCAAAATAAGAATTGAGAAATCAGAGTACATAAGACATGCACATTCACTGGTTAGTCAAAACATGTCATCAGCTAACTACCTGATATGCTGTTGTATTGAAAATAAAGTTTAACAACGGGTTACAATGTCAATAGTTAAAGAGAAATAGTCAAATGTGCAACTAAATTTAAAGAGCATGGCAAATTAAATGGAAGAGTTAGCAAATTTTTGAATCAAACTGCAATTCCGGAGCAAACACAGAAAGTAAGAGCACTTTATATTAATCTGAAGATGTACATGAAGAGAAGATATCTTTCACACAACCACGCTTTTAAAATTTCCTTCAGGCATGATCAGCATGAAGGCACTTCTTTGCAATGTAATAATAGCCATCAACATAATTTTCAATGCAGTGAGGCATCGAACTGACATCAGCCAATAGTGACATCAGTTCCGAGTCATGCCGACTTCAGCATACCTACTAATAAAAGACATTCATGACCTTTCGCTCAGTCTTCAGATTCACTGCACTTTCCCAATCACAACGTGTAGGTTTCTACTACACTACCAGCACCTTCAAACCTAGGCTGTTGAAGCAAAGACCTTTCGACCTTATTTTTCTGCACTACCCATCCAAAAGAGAAGTGTACTCACCATTCCCTCAATAAAATCTGCACCGACTCCGTATCTATTTGATCTCCGGCCTTTCTCCTGCGGAGGCATGACTGCCTGTCTCGATGGAATTCCATGGGGCTTGTAGTCTTTGTCACGCTTCTCAGTACTGTCAGGGGAATCTTGTTCCAGTGGCTACATACAAGAAGCAAGTACGTATTACACAATAATAAGTAAAATTCAACTCTCCCTCCTTGACGAGAAAAAAAAAACTAATTAACTGAATTAAAAATATCACAAAAAACTGTTTAGAAAAAACCCATTGCACTCGATATGTAAAAATGGCACCTGCACTTTCAAGCTGTTCAAAGAAACGCAAGAGACGTATCGACTCCAAATAGAAATTCAGATAACGAGGCATTATTAATATTCAAATTAGTATTTTCCCTCATCAATATTTAAATTGCCTGATCTCAGAGAAAGGTCCAAAATCAGCGGTCGCATTTCGCAAACGGAGCCCACCAAACAGATCCCAGCTAATGGAGATGCGATTCCGCCCTTAACTCTGTTGACTCAAGTGATCAAAAATGCATGGGCCGGCTGGGACTTGTTTGAGCACTCCAAACATTACGCTAAACTCCAGTTGTTGCTACCCACTATGTCTGAGACGGCCTTCCCCTGCTGGAAAACGTCGTATGGGTACAGGATCCTCTCGTAATGATTGCGAAGCAGCGATCCCAGGCTCTTGCCTTGAGGAAGTCCCATACGAGCCGCTACCTTATTCCATTTCCGCTCACGTGTCACCGCGTCCTTGCCACCTGTTCCAAAAACACAAAAATATATCCTCCGTAACCTTCAAATTATTACACAACACGCAATCAATTCAATTCAAAGCACATGTAGCATGTGAATAACTTTGACAATCTGTAGATTTCCTGCAAAAGATCACATCAAGCAATTTTACATACCTTCACATTGAACAAGGCGATGCAGCGTGTACAAATCAAGCGCCTTCCGTTCCACCACTGGAATCTTCAGCGACGATCCTTGCAACTCCCAGAACTTAGCAATTTGGTCCAAGAAGTTCAACTTGATCCTGGTCTTGGCCTGAAACGATTTGGGGTCCTCCTGGTTTTTGCAAGGCTATGAGTCAAATGTTCACTACTCATTAATTTACGAGGCACAAGTTGCAGCAGGTCTTACCCATGCATGCAAGTACTCGCAAGCACTGAAATTTTTTTTGAATGTGATTATGCAGTGAAGGCATATTCACACAGCCACTTTTGTTCAGGGGGGAAAAGAAAAAGCACTGAAGCAAGCTTGGAAAATTGGCTGTGTGAATATGTGTCTACTAATTTTTCCTACATGTTCAAAAAGAAAAGAATCATAAATGAACAGCAGAGCAGAGACCACACCTATTTACAACGCAGAAAGCGACACTCGTGGACATAAAAGTGCGATTAACAATGCAAAACTAACCAGACATAAAGTGTCATTATTGTAGTTTGGAGAGATGCACGTACATAATTACTGACACATCGCATATATGCCAAGACTGTTACAGCCAGTAACTATCTCACTATTGTCAATGGCGTAAAACAGATTCCTTTTGTTGCATCAGGTGCTCATTTCCCAACACACATAAATTGGCAAACATTTTGCGTCAGCTCACATACATCCTCAGATACTATTGCACACAAAGTATCCTTACATTAAAAATTTATCCAAAAATTACACAAAAGATGGTGCAGGAAACACACAAGGTCAGAAACACGTCCACATGTTACGGGAAATCACACAACTGCCTAGTTTGGGAATGAACCTTGGGCCTTTCTCTTCCTGATCAAACGTTGCTGTTGTCGCAAATAAATTGTAGCATATTATTTTTTGATAGCCACTGCAAACTGCACCGAACATTTCAATCGAAACACACTCCCGCCTTACACAATACAACTGCTAAAGTAGCAATCCAGCTCAATGCACATCTGTCGAATCCTATTCTAGACAAAACAAACGCTGTGTCTCCCACATTCTGCCGAGGTAAAGGATTCCCCCCCGGATTCCTTATTCATCATCCAATAATTACGGGGACGGCCTTGGAATTCAATAGGCTAGTCCTTTGTTGTGGTACTCGACAAAAATTCACTTAGTGCACTTGCCCATAACAAACTGGGTAGACCTGGAAGAATTTTAATAATAATAATCATCATCATCATAGGTTACTCTGTGAAAAGCCAGGATCCTACTTAATTTTTAAAGCCCTGTCTTTGTTCAATTCCTGCACTTCCGGATTTTGTTGTCCATAGATGAACGAGAACCATGAGAAAACCCTCACAAACACTGAGAGAACTCTAAACTACTTCCACTTGCGAAAGTCCGCTCGAAGATGGTAGGCTATGAATGCTATGATGCCACTAGGCCACTGTGCTTCACTATTAGATAATTGAACATGAATCATGCAAAAAGCTAACATAAGCATAGCATATCCAGATTATTTGCACAAAAAAAAAAATCACCACTAAACATGCATCCAAAAATGGAGGAAAGTAGCACAACGGGTGGGGCTCTGCTCAATCCAACTCGTCACATCAGCCTTGGTTTGTTTTTATGGTAAAAGAACTGGTAAACTGCCTCACATATTGCTCAGAAAAGCATGCACATACGTACATAATATGGTGAAGGAGAACAAAAAAAGGTGCAACTTACCTCTAACTCATTGAGCCGCTGGATCCGCGGAGTGAACTTGAAATTGTCGACGTCCACCGCAAAAGGCGGCTGCCAATCCTGGAAGTTGAACAAATAAAGTGCGTTACATCTCTCATACATTTTCGTCTCATCCCGTCACTTATATACTTATTATCCGGTCATTTCCTTTTTTTAAAAAATATCACTGCATGCATTTCCACAAAATCAGTTTTTTTCAGGCCTAGCTTAGGCTCATTAGGGTCCACTCCCCCCCCCCCCCTTTTCACCACCACTCCCCCCACATTGGAGACAAGCAGAAAGGCAGCCATTTTCTTCATACCACACTCATATATTAGGAGAGGCCATTCTATCACCATATGTTATGACCCAAAGTCTGGAACTGGCTGGAAATCTAACCTTTGACCTCTACAGCATTTGCAGCCACATTGAAAAAAATCTGAGTAAAGGTGCACATACAAACATGAACAAAATGAGCCAAAAATTTCTTTGTTACTGATGCAGATTGTTTTCTAATATGTACTTGGATTACCATTACAACCTGTCGTCGCAACGGCCTGCGGGCCCACTGGTTAAAATACTTTTAATAATATAAAATACTGATGCAAATTGACGTGACTGGCACTTGCACCGATATGATCTACGCTTCAACTCGTAAATTTGCGGTGTACCGCACACTGTGCCCTCTTATTGTACATGGTAGCGACGTTGCTCTTTACAATTAATCAAAAGTACGCCCCCATGTAGTACAAGCGCGACTCATTGTGACAATCATGCTCGACTGCAACTTGCACGGCCCTATGCGCACGTTCACTCTACGTGCATGTACGCTTAAGTCTAAGCACCCATATGTACGTCTCGCGTACGTTCTACATTCATGTACACTCCAAGCGTATGTACGTTCTAAGCGCATGTACGCTAGGTGCGCATTATGCTTGGTTCTAAGCTGCGTGTGATATCGTACCGGTGGAGGCTTGATCTTGCATATTCCGGCCTTGTCGGCAATGGGCCTGATCTTGTTGATGTAGGCCAGTGGGTCCTGGAATTCCTCCCATGTTGGTTCGAAGACAGGGGCGTTGGGAGGGATGGTGAAGTTGAACTCCTTCGCCTTCACGCCCCCTGCCATCTTACGAGTCTTCCACAATTTGGGGTGAATCTTCGTCGGCTCCAGGTGCTGCAGCCCACCTCTTTGTCCAGGCAGCTGCACTAGGAGGACCGCAGGAGGAGGAGGAGGCTTCCCACCAGCTCCCTCCACCGCCGCCGCCGCCTCTTCTCCAGCAGCAGCCAGGGCCAGCAGGGGAGATCAGGCTGGGACGTCTCTCCTCGTTAAATGTCCCCTTCTCCACCCACCACACGCACCGCACTGTGGGGTCCACTCCGAACAAAGCAAAGGGGGGGCCTGCCTCCGGTCCTAAACGGGTCACTGGTGGGACTTTGGCCACGGAGAAGACGGGAGGGTGTCACCAGCACACAGGGACACACAAAACACAGCCGACATTTTTGGTTGTTTTTTTTCGCTTTTTTTCTTTCTTTTCTTTTAAATGGGGGGTGAGGGGGGTAGGTGGGGGGCAAAGTGTAACAGGGGGGGGGGNGGGGGGGGGGAATATCGATACAAAACAGCAGGTTAAACCGTATCGATGCGATGTGGACATATCGATATATCGGGGGTGTTTATGAATCCGCTGGCGGCAATTTTATTAGCTGCTAATACAGTTTAAATGTGAACGTTATTGCCACGTTATTTGAAGTAAACATGCGTGTTAAAAACCGTTTCTTTTTCTTTTTGTAACGGTATGCCCCTCCGGTTCTCCACTAGCAATGCACCCTTATTGTCCCTCTAAAAACTGCCCCTCCAAATCACTTTACAACTACTGTCCTCCATAAAATCCCTCGTCCCTTTCCAACAAAGCACTCCAAACACTACACCTTTCCCTACAAGCACCATTTGCACAAAAGGTGACAACCCCTCCATTTCCTGTCATTCCTTTTCTCTTGACCTTGCACACAAGACGACGTCTTTGACCAGTCCTCTTCTCTGACGTAACAACAACTAATAAGTATGACAGTAACTAATAATTGTAACAACAACTAATAAGTATGACAGTAACTAATAATTATAACAACAACTAATAAGTATGACAGTAACTAATAATTGTAACAACAACTAATAAGTATGACAGCAACTAATAATTGCAACAATAACTAATAAGTATGACAGTAACTAATAAGTGTGACAGTAACTAATAAGTGTGACAGTAACTAATAAGTGTGACAGTAAATAATCAGTATGACAGTAACTAATAAGTATGACAGTAACTAATAATTGTAACAATAACTATTAATTTACAGTAAAAGTTAATTATGACAATATCTGTTAATTCTACCAATAATTAATATCAAACCAATAACTATTAATGGTAACAATAGCTTTCAATATTTTTATTTTATTTTTTATATAGCGTGATAGCCCTTATGGGTTTGGGGGGGGGAGGGATTATTAATATAGTGTAACAGTATCTATAAATTGTAACAATAACGATTAATTCTACCCATGACTATTAATTACAACAGTAACTATTAATGCTACTAACTACTATTATACCAATAACTTAGTTATAACAATAACTATAATAATTACACCACGAAATTATTTTAACAATACGGTAACTACTGTACATTACAATAACTATTACAGTACTTCCTACAAGAACCATTAACTTTACCAAGTCTAATAATTATGTCAATAGCCATTAATTCTACCAATAACTAACACTAAACCAATAACTATATTGTAACAGTAGCTATCAATATAATAATATATTGTAACAGTAGCTATCAATATAATAATATATTGTAACAGTAGCTATCAATAGAATAATATATAGTAACAGTAGCTATTAATTACAATAACTATTAATTATTACAACTACTGTTCATTATTTAAAATAATGAATTACATTATTTAATCAAACGAATA
>KZ539153.1:8673-28010 GCA_000934665.2 Catajapyx aquilonaris
GGGGGGGGGGGGGAAAGGGCTACGTAACTGCCGGTACATTGGGGTCCGGCCAAATGAGGTGCGCTGCTGGAAGTGTCGTTAAGATTATGGGCGAATCAGGCCCGGTTGTAATTCCACGATTGCATCCTAAATTGGGGACGCCGCGTTGTTTCTCGGACTGTGGCCAAGGCTGGTGGCGGCCACTTCTTAGGAATGCCAAGTGGTTCCTGGACCGACGGTCGGTGTCATGTAAATATATTCCGGCGAGGGTCCAGGAGCCTGTGGAGGGTCTTTTGGGAAGCATTTGCGCTGCATTTGGCCTGGGGTTTCTGTTGCTGTTCAAGGACCCAGCCAGATGAACTCCCAGAGCTTTAGGAGTTTTGCTGCTTTGTTGTGGCAGACGTCGAAACATTCAGCATAATGCTAGCGTTGTACTTGCGCACTATTCCGTAACTGGTGGAAAGCAAAAAATAAAAAATAAAAAAATCGTGAAATAAAATATTTAAAAAATATTAGCTATATAGATAATATTTCAAAAATATATTATTTCATGTATATTTTTTGCCAATCATCTCCAATTTTTTAATAAGCTGTAGCTGTTGAAAAATTGGAGATAATTTTACCACCCATATCTGCAATGGGTGCGATCAAAATAATTTGAGATCACGTCTCTAGCCTGCGCGCGCATTTGTTTACAGGCGCGACCACTGTAAATAAATGCGAGTAGTCGCCTCGTGAATAATAATAGATCAATAATAGTTCCCACGCGCTACGTTTATCGCCTAACATGTGGACAATCGACACCCCCCCACCCCCAACCCCCATCCTCCATATTCGTAAGGGCTAGTTTTTATTCACCCTCAAAAAAGTGGTGAAAAAAGTCTCAAGTGCTGGGGCGTAAGAGGCGTCGCCGGCGTCGCGGTCACCCCCTAATCACTCGGCCTGAGTTCAATAGCAGAGCAGAGGCCCTCGAAACGGGGGGAAATCGCTGCTTCTGAATAGAATTATTGCTCGTCTATTGATTCAGGAGAGAGACAGGCACAAGGAAAGAGCCCCCCCCCCCCTNGAGCCCCCCCCCCCTCCTCTCTCTCTCCCGCCTCCCTCCCCCTTCCCTTCCTCCTTCTCATTCATGTTGGGCGGGGACGACTATCGAAAAGCCCTGACTCATTTGAGCGGCGCTGTAAGGAGTCAGGAGACACGCCGCAAGACCCGCAGATGACCTGCACCGTCTGAATTAGAATTGCGCCACCGAAAATTTTAGGCTATCCGACTAATCACCGATAGTATGAGTGCCGGCATTGTTTAGCGATTGAAAAATTGCTGGAGTCTGCTGTACGTGACATCCTGCATGTCTCCTCCACGTCACGGACCAGGATCCCCGATGCAAGTCGCGTTTCAACGTGGTTGACCCTAAAAATAGCGCTGCTATAGATCCTATCTCCCGGAGACAGATTTAACGCTTTTCTCCCCCGTATAGCGATTTTTTTCGTTAACAAAAATCCGGGCAGCAGTTGAGGATTTCAATTCCGCCTGACTCCACCTCTCTCTTTTGTCCAGGACGTGGTCGGATCATACGTGTTGCCATGCGAATAGAGAATCTGTTATGGTATTGGGGCGGGGGAGGGGCTGGAGTGGGATGGGGGGATGGGGTAAAAAAAAATCCCCGATGGACACGTACAGGGGCACACGGGCAAAGGACGCGGTGTCAGAATGCGTGGCTTCCTCCCCTTTGTTTCCCGATGAAAAGCCGGAGAGCCAATCGACTATCCAGCGGATGTGGAAGAGGGAGGCGAAAATACAAATGCATATGAGGTGGACAATGGAGGGGATATTGGTTGAGGAAAGTGTTCATTGGCCATAATAAGAGCCGAGGCATTCAATCGACTCGTATGATACGCATGTCACGTTTTGCGGCTTGTTGGGGTGCCTTGTAAATATGACGGACTGGAGTGGGTTGAGGAGAGGTATGTGGCCCGTCCAACACTGGACTGATTTATGCAAGGGGAAGTACATGAAACAAAGGCATTTTTTTATACGCCGTGTATCGGGTATGGGATGCAAGGCCGTGCGTTACGGACAACGAGAGAAATCAGGGGAAAAGGTGCGAGTTATGCAACTCCGGATATCCGAACCATCAGTGGCATATTACTCTGCCATGTTATGCGTATCTCCTTCCTCTGCGTATCAATTTTTTTTGTCATCCAACAAACGCATTGCGCCGTCTACTGCCCTGTACAATCGATCGGTCAGTAAAGAAACCCGGGAAGAAAAGTCCGAGCTGGCGCGTTGGATTCTTGTGGGAGGGACTCTGAGGGCTGGGTTTGGCCCGCCCACACCATTGAACTGACCGCCAGACTGGCCTTTCGGAAGGGGCTTGCTCCCCATTTGGCCAGCAGGACAACCGTTTTCCGGAGTGGAAGGCAACGACGCCGGCGTACGATTGATTCTTTCGGGATCGGTCAGGACGTCCGGGTATTGGCGATTGGATTCGGCCGAAGGGACCCAGAGTGGACAATCAGCCCATGGGGTTGGGCTACACTTTGTCTATAGACTGGGGATGTGAGAGGTACTGGTCTAGCCCTCCATGTTTTTGTACCAGGCCAGGAGGGATCCTCATAAATCATGCGGATAATTAAGCCATCGTCGTTTTACAACTGGATGGATTGGTTTGCAGTGCGGAAAAACCTCTCGATAATTCCAAGATACAAAGAGTGATTTGTTTGCGGACAGTGTAATTACCTCGTATCCTCTGAAAGCGTTGTCTTGCTATGAAAGCAGTTAATGACTTTTGGGGTGACCAGCATCCCTTCCACATATCAATCAATGTGTGGCGTAAAAAATGTGGTTCTCTCGGGACTGGAATACAGTTTGTCCGACAGCTTCACTCTCCTGTGCACGTCCTGTGGGTTGCGTGCCGGCGCGGGTTGGGTGAGCCCCTTTTCAGAGTACCCACTTGTGATGCAAAGCCGGTTGACCAGAATGAAATAGAGCGTAATGACCAAAATCTCCAAATAACGAATGAATGAGTCGAATATGAGCCGTTGGAATTAGGTCTGGGAGTGGTTCAAAGTGCGTATACAAAAGAGGCTTTTGTCCGACAAGGTGGCTTTGATTCTCGCGTTTTTGGGGAGGGAAGCGTAAAAAACAGTTTTTTGTGTTTCGCACGGTTTGTCTCTAAGTTTGGTCCTTTTTTTTTCTCTTTGACAGAACCAGAACTGGTTCAAGACCTGCTGACGTGTGGCGTTTGCCAGAAGGAGTTCGCCCTGGCAGACATCGTCAAGTTCATTCAGCACAAAGTGCTGAGTTGCAACAAAGAAAACTACCTATTGGCGTACGACGGCGGAGCGGCCAGCGACGACGACGAAGGCGGAGGCGGCAGTGGCGGTGGGCCGACGGTCAGCGTCCATAGCAGGAGACCCAGCATCTCCGCGCCCATCAATGCCAAGAAAAGCCACTCCTCCACCTCCACATTGCTACAGCTGGATAAGGACAAGCTACTAACTACTGCCTCGTCGACGTCCACGTCGCCACCAGAGGCCCCGGCGTTGCTGGTTCCGCCACCACCGCCTAGGCCGCTATCTTCCACCTCGCCGCCAACCTCCCCCAGGCTGAGTGCGCGGGAAAACTCGAGAGACAAAGACAGGGGGGTGGGGGCCATTCTGAAGCAGGAGAAGGACTCCACGGAGGCTTGCGACCGTCTGAACGAAGAAGGGAGGAGTAGGAGAGTCGGAGAGGTCGAGGCCAACAACAACAATACAGGTCAGTGCACAAATTGGGCGTGTGTGTTATTTTCTCTCTGCTGATGATGTAGAGGGGAGAATTATCACCGCCAAGGGTATATGAAAGATTATGGCATTGTGAATATCCAAATTGAATTGCATTAGCCTTCACACATTCGCTGTGGGTTTACTCCGAATAGAAGTGTAGCCATGTTTGTGGACCAGCGCGCTGAACAAGTTATATTCAATTAGAGACAAAATGTCCCGCATTTGAATAACAAACCAGCTGAGCTGTCAGTCATTAGGCTATTATCAACGGGATTCACAACGCCATCAGAATTTGTTAGGAGCAAATGATAGGGATTACGTCCAGCCGTATATCGATCGATCGGGAGATAGGCCAATGAAACCAGGCTCCTCGGAAGATTCGACAAACCCCCCAGTAAACAAATGCCAAAAAATGCGCCTATGCTAATCAGCCACTTGCTATCCTCCTCCCACAATGGAATTACCGGACCGGAGTCTTGGCTGTTATACACCAGATAATAATTGTGTCTCGTCATTATTGGCAAAACAGACCCTACATTCTGATGGTTGGTTGGGGGATGGGGGAGGGGACCCCACCCACTCATCAACGATCCCTCCCAGTAGCTGCAACCGGAATCTGATAACGGTCTGGCGCTGCTTCTTGGTGTAAACTCCCCTCCCAGATTGCCATCATCAACGAAACACGCTATAACAACGCAAGAGTTGCTGCTGCTGCATCGTCTTGCAAAGTTTCAAACCTCCTTCGAATTGTGAATTCCGCCAGTGCTCCGTGTGGGCATACATAATGGGAGCCACAATGACAAACAGGGATGTTAGTCAAAGAAAACTTGTACCTGCTGCCCATTGTCCGCCGCAATTTGTATTCCCGGGTGCTAGGGGACATCAGATGGCCCCTGTCAGTCTGCGGGATCTTATCAGCCAGAATAATGGATAAGAATTGATTATTTTGCATGCTGTTTGTCTCCCCGGTGGTGACCGACCGAATCAGCATAGAAAAAACCCATTTATTATCGAATCAGGGCCACCGGTCTAATTTCTCGTGGTGCATGTTTACACGTGGAGCCCCTTGAACCCTGGGTTTCACACGGGGGCCTATCCCTTTCTATGCCGCGCTCGTAATCGTGATGGCAAATTGCGTTGCGCACGGAGACGTGCTCCAGGATGTCCTAATGGAAAGAGAGTCTGAGACTGCCCGGCCGAGCATCCCACTCCGTGACATTAATGCATAAAGAAGGGGAAGGTGGCAGGGGGTGGAAGAAAGCACAAGAAGAAGGAGGGAAAAAAAGCACACACACAAGGGGGGGGGGGGGGGNGGGGGGGGGGGGGAGATAGGAAAAACAGGCTTCATAAAATTCCCACTTTAGCCGGCTCTACATGGCAAGGTGAGTCGGCATCCTGCTCTTCCACCGAAAAGGTCAGCGTCCACTCTCTTGACCCGGCTGGTAGGGGTCAACCGGGGTCGGCGCTTTTTGGCCACATATACCACTCATTTGGGAGCCAGGAAGGAATGCCAGGAGCATTGGCCCCTTTGGGCAAAGTCGTGACGCTGGCTGCTTCCGAAATGGACAGGACGACGGCAGAGCCCTTTTGCTATACTTTCTCATTGCGTAATGCAATAATTGCTTTACGAGTCGTGAACCCTGGTCCGCTTGTAACCAGTCGGCCCGGACCTACCCCCCTGATGATGGCAAACGTGCAGACTCGTAAGTCAAGGGCAGTTTTATTGCCTGCCAGATTGTGGCTCTGGCCCCACCATAGGGAACACCGGGGTGTACCGCACAACCGCTCATATTTTTCGGGGTATGGAACAAACAAGGGCTGGGTGGATGCAATATAAAGTGCGGGGAAGAAACGCGAAATTCGCCACGGATGAAGATACCAGTCCGGCGAGTGACCTGGCTGACCCCGGACGAGGCGGCGTAAATATTAAATTGCTAACAGTCCTCCGAGGGGTTTTATTATGTACCACGTTTTGGCTTCTGAATCGCCGCGGGTTCTAATTTATGCTTCCTGGCATAAATAATGCATTAAGTCAATTTGCGCTCTTCATTAGTTTTTTAAGGGCAATAAGAAGGCGCAGGAGTGATTCATCTTTTCGGGCGCTCATTATCATAGCGACTGACCGCTGGCGTGACTAATCACCACCATTTGGCCGGACAAGAATGCCAGATTATTATTGAATATTGAAACACACACACGATTGTTACCGGCGACACTCATCAGATAATCAGTGCGTGGAATCCCCACCACAAAATATGTTCCGCTTGGGAAACACTAATGGCGTAGATTCTCTGTCCAGGGAAAAAAAGGCGATAACGCAAACGTTGATTGGCCGCTTTTTTTTTGTGGGATTTTGAACAAAAGTGTTCGCAGAGGTACCGGTCTTCCCCTCGTCTGATTTACAGCACCCCTTAACCTTTAACTGCGCTCCTCGGAAGACCTCGCGGACCCCCAACTCGAACTTATTTGAAAGAAAAACCGGCAGCGTTGAACATTAAGTCTCACAGCAGACCCCACAACTTACAGAGCCGGTGCCAGTTCCGTAACAAAGTCTAATTGCAGGTGACAACGTGCATAACTCACCCATCGCATTGCAAGCGGGGATTAGGCCGCGTATAAATCCATCGCGCTCGGCGGGGGCAGCAGATACGCCTGCAAAACGTCCGCACAACGCCGTCAGGTATGGCGCATGGGAACCGGTGTTAAACGCGTTCATTATCGCATTGTTATGCAGCCTTTCTCCTTCCAAATTTTTTCAACGTGACTTTGCGCGCTATTGTTGCATCTTGGTGAGAGGGCATCCGTTTTCCCAAGGTCCACTCGGCGGAGGTCAGGGGTGAGCACCTCGGGTCCGTGATTAGATAGCCATCGTGTTTTCGGAGGGGGTTTACCTTCCTCGGGCACGATTTCGGGGCGCTTTCCACTTGTTAGGTGCAGATTAGACGCCAAATCATGGCCACGAACCAAGTGACCGTTACGACGCTTTTACCCATGGTAGACACACACAAAAAAAGAGCAGACAGCTCCCGGAGGTCATGACCCTTCCGGAGAGGAAGTGGTTGTCATCCAGCAGCGTCGCACACTTGTCCACGGTTTCCAGTATAAGGAGGGAGTGCATTAGGCTTCACCACGCCGCTCATTAATATGAACGGAGGGTCCCGCCGTCTTCCGTCGACTTCGTTAGGCGTGACAAGGACGTCATTTCGTCATTGTCCCTCGACTTTAAGACGCGGGTCGGGCTGGGAGGGGAAGGCCCTTTTCCTCCTGATGCATGCACGCCCAGATTAGCACGACTCGGCTTATACAAACGGAGAGGCTGCTGTCTGCGTGACCGGAGGTCCATTTTTCACCTTGTTTGCACCTCATCTGCTTTAGAAGGCATCCCCCCACCTCCAGGGACCCTCTACTCCACCATAACCTCCACCCGACTTGCTATTTCCTTGCACGGATTCAATTTGGTGGACCGGCTCCCAGCGTCAATCATGAACCGAGGGCCCCCAAATTAATGGTGCCTTCCGTCCACCGAGTCAGCCGAAAAATGGCCCCTTTACCGGAGAGGTGACCCTGGGAATCCGGTCCACATCCGCTGGCCACATCCCAGTATGCACACCCAGAAAAAAAAGGTTCATTTGCTTGTCAGATATTAATTGGGGACGCAAGCGGCATGGAACGGTGATTTTGTCAACAGAAGGTGTCCCCAAGGTGGCGGACAAGAGGGTGACAAATGACAGGGTGGACGTTGGGTGGTCATGCCCCACTAATGGTCCAACGCTTGCGGGCTTTACCATGTGAGGGTGGTGGGGGTGTACCCACGGTGCCAGGGACGGTCGGTTCTCGACAATTTTCAGATCGAAGGCTATCGCTTTTGGAGTGGAGACTCCAGGGGAGAACTCACCTGATATAGCTCAATTAAATAGGAGGGTGTTATTATAACGTTTTTCATGTGGAGCCCGGTGGGTCAGTGTCGTTTAAAGACCTCGAGGAAGTTTTTTTTTTTTGTTGTTTACATGGGGGCGTGGGTGGATTTTGAGGAAAACGAGTGTGGTGATGTCTGGAAAATTCCCTGTAATCGAAATCGGAGTCGGGAACCTCCGATCGGAAAACACCTGAAAAACCAGTAAGGTATAGGTCGCTGGGAGGGGCTTATCAATAATGCATTTCCTGTGACTGAGAGCCCGCTGTGTGCTCAAGATGATAGAGGTGACGGAGGTTTGCGTGATGCCCCCCCACCACCACCGCCGCACCCAAACTCCCTGTTCCTTGTGCGGCTTGGGGACACGGACTTGTACATTTTGTGGAAGAAGGGACTGACACGGCATGCTGCTGGTATAGGGTTTCCAATTGATTTTAGTTGACCCAACTTTTTGTTTTTAAAAAAAATATAGACGCACTTGTAAATTTACCAGTACCAGCCCGTCAAACTCGTTTCCTGAAGTAAATTACAAGTTTTTTATTCTCCTTACCCTGCGCACAATCATCTCGTTTGAAGTTGCCTCCCCCTTTCCATCTTTCCACCCCCTAGTAAATTCACACTCGCCATCATTATAACATCATCAAGCACGAAGTAATTTGAGTCAAGTGTGGGTGGAGAGTGCGAGGCTTGTGAATGGGCGGTAAAGACTTGTTCCTTTCTCCACTTCTGCCTGTCGTCTTAATCCTTCCTCAACCAAACAGCTCGTTTCTTGCACATGTGTGTGACAATATGTGATTCATTTACATAGGCCGATTTGGGGTCCGGCTATAAAGTCGGGATCGGATTGCGACTCATCAGTCTTCGTTAGCGCAATTATAATACCGGTTAATAGATTGCATGGTCAGAGTGGCGGGGGTGGGCCAGCAGGCTATCGGAATCAATAAAAGTTGTTGTGTTCTCGTTTGTCCAATTGGAATTTCTGGTTTACGGTCGGCGTCATACGGTACTATTTTATGGTGTAGTCCAGACCCGTGGGAGGCTCTCCTCTTCTCACCTTCCAACACTGGAATGGTCCGCACGTCTTTTTCCCTTCGGACTATCGCAATCATCGGCAGTTAATGTCGGAGCCGTTAACGACTTGTAGGCGAAACTGTATATAAAAAAAGCGGATCCAGCGGTCCACTGGATAATAAGTAGATTAATGAGCTAATCTGACGGTAGTGATTTGTGTAAGTGGATGTACCGTAGTGTTTGCGCTGGACGATGCTGACGACGCGGCCGGTGACAAATGACGCCCAGGCTCCCCCTGCTTAACGCCGGGCACAATCTTGCTAAAAAGCTTGTTGGAGCTTCATCATGCGGCGATTCCGCTCTACGACACTCATCTATCTCCCAATTCTCCTAGGGGCCGGTCATTCCTCACTGGAACGGAGCCATGAATTTTTCACCGCCTAAATGGTCAGCACATACACGCTTTTTGAGGCCCTCCCAAATGGGTCAGAACTCTGTTTTTTTTAAAGCAAAAATGGGCAACGCATTAAAAAAAGAGCTGTGGACCATCGGGAGCAAGCTGACCACAGAAACGAGCATTTCAGGCGCACTTCTCTAGAGATCTGCCGCCGAGCTGTAAATTATGCAAAGCCCGCATATATAAAATGTGGAAGAGGCACGCGGGGGTGTGTATAGGGGTGGGGGGGGGAGGTTGTTTGTGAATATGGTATGAATGCGTGCAGCTTGTTGGCAGATCAAGTGTGGTCACTCGCCTTCTGGGCCCAGCTGTTGCAGGTGAGGTCAGATCAGCATGTGTCGGACATCGCGCCACCTTATTCTCTGACCAGGTACACATTTGCATAAATTGTGCACAACACTTGCGCGCCAGCTTCAGGTGTGTCAATGACCCAGTCTGTACTTAGCCTCGTCAAGGACAGATCGTTCACCCGCGGCTTGTAAAAAAAAAGTTTTGCAAGTCCATATCGATTAAAATTTTTTTTATACCCGCAACAATTCCGCGGAAGTAAAAGTCGTTGCAACATCATCCGATCTCCGGCCAACAATGGACAAGAGGATAATGTCACACATCTATACTTAATGCTCCGGCTTTAATACATTTTTTGCACCAATTATTATCACCATTCAGGCTGGGGACTTTGAGTACTAAGTTGGATTTGAATTGAAACTCCCACATGAAATGCAGAGCCGGCTTGTGGGGGGTTGTTACTCATTGTATCTAGTGGCCATAAAGGGGACTGCGCGACTTCATTAATGAAACGGCGTGTGTATGTGTGTGTGTGTGTGTGTAGGGAGTCAATACAATTATGTGCATGTAAGCTGGTTGCATGGATCACGGGCAGTACTCGGCTGCTAATTGTGCGGCACAAGTGACGGAAACGGGCATTGTTCTGCGGGGAAACAATCCCGGATTCCTATTTCTCTCCATATTGCGGCTCTTGTGTGTGTGTATCAGTTCAGGCTACATAATAGGACGGATTATTAACGCATTCCGTACGCGGTGGGTACCCCTTTTTTCCAAGCTCGTCCGCTTGAAATTAATCTTGAAGCGGGCCCAGAGAGCGTGGTCCATTCGGGTGGAGTGACCATCCAAGTGGGTCTTGTCCACGCCTAATTTCAGGGCGAGTCCTCGAGGACCAGCGTGATTGGTCAAGAGGTTGGGTTTTCGCAGATTTAAGCGTGGTTTTTGTGGGCGGAGTCCAAAAATAAGTGTAATCACACCACATGCGGTGAGGCTTTATTTGGGACCGGCGCCAGAGCGATACGGTTGAGAAAGTCTGCTTGGGTTATAAATCAGGCGGTGATGTCTTTTACGGTTATGTTTCTAATAAAATATTTAAACATTACAGTTATGGGAGGAAGAAGAGTGTTGCTAACGAGTCGAGTGATAGGTTCGTTTTTGGATAGAGCGTTAAAAAAACAACTAAGATTTTGTTGTTCACTGCTAGGCAAACCGATCGCTATCGTGTTGTTTTTTTTAAAAAAATCCAGTAACCTCGTTACAAGGAGGCAATTTCAGCACATAAATTTTAACCCAAGCATCCTTTGATGATTGCAATTTCATTAAGTTACACATTAATGAAAATTAATGCAACAGCCAAGCCCAATCAACTTTGGTGTAATCATCTCCCACGTGGTCCAGTATCGATCCAACCAGACAATATCTACTGTCCATCACCAAAAAAGCCTTATGGTCACTGTAACCCCCCCCCCCCATTTCCTTCATATAGTTTGTGAAAAAAGAGGCCCCTGTCCAGAAGGGGAGATAGATTGGGCCTGTCAAGCCTTCACTGGATGTCCATTACCAGGGGCCGGCTATGTGGCGCTAACAAGCCGGGGTGGACTTGTGAGTCACCATCCTCTCTTTTCCATCATCGACCCCACCCCCCTGCCCCCCACCCCCCTCCCTAACACTCTTTGGGAAACAAAAAAAGGTGACCAGAAGGGGGACCCCGTTGTATTCTCCCCTTTCCTCATAGGGGAGTAGTCACGGAGCGTAAACCCTTTTCCAAAGTCTTCGATTTTGGGAGCTCAAAAGAGGGGGGGACAAGGGGGGTAACTCTACCTTCTGGCCAACTTGGGTTTTTTAAAAAAGAAAAATTCGGGAAGGGTAGGAATAAATCGATAAGTTGCGCCGTAAGAAAACCGGGAGGCTGGACCTTGAGTAAATAACCGTGAATTAAGGGACTTGCAGATGAAGAGTTCTTTTTTGTCCTTTACGATTCACCGACGACATTGTCCGAGCGCTTTTACAGACCATTTCAACTGGCAAGAGCGTGTGTGTAAATTCAGCCCACCTGTGAAGTTGCAAGGTGGGTTGTATAGAGACACCCACGAGATGTGTACTTACTATTTGCGAGAAAAAAAAGCATATGACCACCGACTATATATCTTTCGTAGTATTAAACCGCACCATTACCATCAAATTGTAGAATTAACCATCCTCACAGCTGCGATTGCCATTTTTTTTCACATCCCTCCCCACTGAAGGGGTGGGATGCTCATCATCTTTCAACTGTTTCGGCGCCAATATCTTCACACATTGGCGCCGTTCGGGGATCGATCGCATGCAAAGGCAATAACGTCAACTGCCGACTTTTCCCTCCCCCTGAACTGACATCAGCGTGGCACCACCCACCCACCCCCTTTCTCCCCATATGCACCGAGTCCCCAGGACAGGAGATGGGATAAATTATGACTTTAATCCGTGTAACGAATGGTGGTAATCATTTGCAAGGGGGGGCGCCCAAATTTTAAATCTATGCAAATTGAGCTCTTCGTGGCCAGCTGTGAGACCACTTTGCCGACGACCGCGGGCACGTCACATGGGGCGAAGTGAAAATCACTCCCCTCGCACCTCCCCACACCCACTCGGCCTCTCCCCACACCCGCTGCCACCCAACCCTCCTCCCCCAGGGTTTCCTTAATGCAGATGCGGCAACTTTTAGGGATCTGTGATTTGGGTTGCATACACCCCAGGATGCCATTTTTTTAAAAAGGGGGGGCGAAATAGGTCCAAATGGTGTGGAAGGGGGGGCGAATTTTTTTTTTCTCTCTCTCTAGAAGATGTATGGTCGAGTGCGGGCTCGGCGGTTTCCAATTTAGGCCGAAGGGTCGATCCTGAGGTGGTCTGCAGGCAAGCCAAGGCAACATCCTGCGTCGTCGTCTGCTGCCGGCGTCTTCGATCCCTTTCCTTGAGGACGAATAGGAACGGGTCAGGGCTTGGACCAATGTCTTGCAGGGGCGGCAGTTGGCGAGAACGGCCCCAACTCCCACTCAACCCACCCACCCTTTTCCTACCACCCCGAGAAAATCTCTTTTCGTGGACAACTGGACGTGAAAGGCATTCCGTTTTTGGGATCTTGATGCCAGCGCCGGATGCTGCATGGCCCCGCAGGGAAGATATGTCCGGATGATCCCGAATGGCGACAGATGCACCAGAAGGACCCTTCTTTTGCTACTTGCCCAAGGCTAGATGGGGGGTGCCACTAGAGAGGGTCGAGCAGCACCCATAAATTATACCTGTCGACTCACTCTATATGCAGATTAGCCGCACAATGAGGCTCATTCAGGTATTCAGCGGCGTCTAACTCGCACTAATCCACGGCGCATGTCACGCACCTTTTCCGTCTGTGTATGTACGCGGCCACTTGCCATGTCAAAATTGCACGCCGGATAAAACCTTGACCCCCTTTTAATATCTGGCTCCACTGTTTGTTCTTGCAGAAAGTACTTCGAGGAACAACCCCATGAAACTCACCGGTGAGTACCTTTTACACGCCCACGCAAAAATCGATCCGCTCATTGAAATACGCAAGCACGTGGATTGCACGTTGGTCTGTGTACACACACATGTGACTCGGTCACACACACACACACAAATTGTCAGTAGCGTCTAATATTTTTCCGCCTTTGTCCTTCTTCTCTCCCCCACCCACCCTGGCATATACACCCAACCTCTTTTGCATGTGACAGAGTAATGTATGGCAGGCGGGATGGCCCCCGCGCTTTTTTGCATTTTAATCACCCCGCTGTGGACAATGATCCAACTCCCCACTGAAACGTCAATAATTACGGAGAGACACTCCGGAGGCCCGTCCTGTGATAAAGGGGAATGATTAAAATGTGGTGGAGGCTCCCTGGATAGATAAGAGGGGGGTGGCTGCGAAGGGGGATTATTTGGCTGAGGGTGAGAATTGTGGAGGGGGAGGGAAAAAAAGGAGAAAGAGTTGCTCTTTGAGAGGCAGGATACTAGAGATAACCGTCCTTGTCTAACTACCCGTAGGCCAATAATGCCGTATCAAAAAACTGCGTCCTATGTACGTAACGGTGCTGGGCATTGCCCAACACTGCCAGCCCTCCCATCTGTGACCTGAAAGTACCTTATCGGCACTCCAGGCAACTTTTGTTTGAATTAATAAAATATTTAATAATAATAATCCATTTCCCACCAGAATAAGTCGGCAGCATATATACGCTAATGCTATAGTAGACCTGAGTGGATCGCAATTCTGAGTCATAACAAAGGCTGAATATCTGGAAATCATTACGCATTTCGTTTCAATTTTTAATTGTACATTATTGGTCAAGTGAGATGGCCAGGTATGTACTATGGGGCTCCAATTGTTTTGGCTACTTTATCCTGGTCTTGAAGCAACCCTTCGCACAAACACACACATACCTGCTCAACGTGGGTCATGTGCGAAGGGTTGCTTCAAGACCAGGATAAAGTGGCCGAAACAATTTGAGCCCCATAGTACAGTACCTGGTCATAGCTGAATATACCCCGTCATGGGATTAATGCCGTGAAGTGAAGTGAATGAATCAATGGAAAAAAATCTGCATTTGGTAAATGACAAACATGTGGTACTGGTATTTGGTACATGCCACGGACGACCAGTTCTAACTCACGTCCATTTCTATAGTGATAAAATACAGGCAGACGGTAACACAATCTGAAAATTATAGATATTAACATTTTAAATAATTCAAACAAAACTATCATCTTATACATATGTACTTATGTACAGTACATATGTACTTATGTACAGTACACATGTACTTATGTACAGTACATATGTACTTATTTGTACGACCCTAGTACGTATGTTGACATTACACAGGTGAACTTTGCTATAGTGGATGCTTAATCCGTGCAATTAGATGTAACTATTGCATCAAATGTTGAAAGCTGCAATGCATACTGGTGCATAATGAAGTGACCTGCACCCCTATTTATATAACAAGTAATCTCCAATTAGTTGTCCGCCATCAAATAGGAAAATGGGTCGCATTCATTACTGCCGATTAAACTTAATTGCTATTGCCAGCCTGATGTGAGGAGACGACAATAAATTCCCACGAGCTTCGGATTGTGACCGGACATATTCCTGGCACCATACACAAGGGCAAGTTCCCAATGGGAAATTCATTCTTCGGGCACTAAACACGGGATTGATTGACTGACGGGGTCAAAATTTGAGATGCACCTGACACGGCGCGCAGTTTATTTCCAGCCCGTGTGCTATCGGCGTTATTTGAACTATTGCGGGGAAGCGAGATGAGGCCGGGCGCTGTAATATGATGATACGGACATGTCGGACACGTGCCTGAAAAATGACTGCAGAGTGCTGAATGACACCGCCATGATTTCATTATTTCCCAGTTGCTATCATTTTTTGAGAGTGGATGCTAGTGGGTGGGGGTGGGGGTGGGGGTGGGGGTGGGGGTGTTATACACACAGTCCTTGTACACGCATAATTAATTCTGATGTTCAGGGTCGAATTTTTGCTGGAGCGTGACTAAAAAGGTCCGCTCTTAAAAATCCCTCGGAAAATCCCTAACAAACGAATGACAGTATTTTGACAGTCCTTCCCATCCCAAACACTCCAGGGACCTCATTTTTCACTCTGCCGAGGGAAGGACGGGGGTCAGCAAGCGAAAATGCACCAGACACATCCCTCTCCCGACCTCCCTCCCCGTCTAAAGCGTTGTCATTATTGGTTTCCATTGTCAATATTTTTCTTTCCTTGTTACTAAGCAGTCGCACCAATATGAATCTTAGCATGGGGAGAATAAAATGGGGGGAAAAAAAACTAGCTCAAATATTGTTTCTGTAGTTCTTTGCAAAGTGACGCGTGGGAACCCGAGGTTTGTTGACGTGATTTTTTTTTTCCTATTCTCCCCACTCCACCCAGCCTCCCACTTCTGAATATCGATTATCACTTCATCGATGGTTAACCAATAGTTATCATAAATCGGGCGAGAATGTGTGCTGTCCCCCCCCTGGCTCCAAGCGTGCTGAGGCTTTTTATTTCGGACAGCTTTAACTACCCCTCCCGTACAATTTGTTTACGCTGGGCATTCAGACTCAATGTTGATCTACAATATACGACATGCAAGCTGTGTATAAACGAGCGGGATAATGGCCAGTCATGCACGAGGCTGAATTATGCTCAAATTGGCTCTAATGTGGGAGTAACTCGGGCAAAACTGCACAATATTCACAAACGTAATTTGGTTTGTATTTATGGCACTGTCATGTGTCGGAAATAATCGGGAGGGAATTATAATTACTGGAGGGCTCACCTTTGAAAACACCTCTAAAGCTTAGCGGCTTATTCAATAGCGCATGTAGCATCAGGGAATAAACTCCCATTCACTTTGAGCGACCCGCACTCAGTTGGTGCAGCACGTGTATGACTGCTGTGTACAGAATATATATATGTCTGTGCATGTGCATATGTGTGTGAGCTACTCTGGCCATGTTCTGTTGTGAAAAGCCCCTGGGAAAGCGCCAAGGGGGCTTTGGGGGGGCACAAAGAGTTTACCTGCATTTTCAGACCGGCGTGGAAAATTTGGGAGATTCGTCTTTGACCTTAATTTTGTATCACTTGTGCAGTTACACTGTCGGGTCCAAAAAGCATTTATGTACAGTGCAGTGATCAAACCGAAACCAAATTTAATGGTCATCGGAGTGGTGGGACGCTGTATACGCTTCCGATTTGTTGACGAAACCATTATGCAAGTTGTTTGAAAGCGCCGCATTTTGAGACTTGCGGGTTTTAGCTCCCCTGTCATATAATATGTGAATAGAGTGAGTGTATGGCCGTGCGTAGCGCAATTAATTAATTAGCTTAATATTGAGGAAGTGAATATACGACACTTGACGTTGACGTTAGCCGACGAAAAAAACACTATATTGTAACAGGCCGAAATCATGGCAGCGTTGGAACAATGCGGAGCTAATTTTCGGGGAAAAACAGCAGGCTGTGGACGAGCCGTCAGTTTCTGGAATATCTTGTTAATTTTATGCAGAATCCTCCATCAACTCCGCGCCCCTTGTATTGCCATAATAACAGTCCTAATTATGAGGATCCGCTTCATACCATTACGATGATCCTGTGTTTTATACACAGCTACGCTTTTCCAATGTTGACAAGCTTTTGTTTCAGCCCTCCCGAACACCCCTCCCCAACCCTGTACACTGCGAAAAAAAAAGTCCTTTACCGGGATGGGTATTAAAATCCGGGGCGCGGCTGCTGTCATTCCGTAATAGTCGAATAACCCTTGCTACATGTGTGTCATCACAATGCATAGGACTCCCCTTTTTTGAATCGCAACTTGGCTGGAATTGACCCGGCTGTTGTCATTAATAATTAATCGTACATTACGAGCTTGTTTATGCGCATTGCATCGAGTAATTTGCGTTGATATCAACTTTAGTCGGCATAATCAGTCGACCGGGGAGCCTAATAGTTTCGCGGTGAAAAAGGCATCGAATCTGGGTGCCATAATTCGCTTAATTTATGCGACCAGAGATCTGCTTCTTCTTCCCCCACCACCAGCACCCTTGGCAACCCATCGCACTTGGCCTTCCTTTTTTCTATTTTGATTAGGTTCTATAGGTGGTATCGACGGTGGGTGGGCATTAAGATAGTCGGCCGCGATTTTGTAAGCCGCTTTGAATGAGCCTGATTTATTGGTCTCCTTAAAGTTGCTGTATCGGGCGGCAGAATGGTTGAGTGTCAATGTGCAGAATATCCCGGGGTCGGGTCGCGGCATCAATACCCTGGGTGATAACGGATGTGGGAGAGGCCGCAAAGTTTAGGAGACGGTTTGTGCCACCCTTATCCCCTACTCAAAACTCTTCTCCGGGGGACTCCTGATAAATGCAAATATATGGATCATTTCCATCGCAGCTGCTATGCGTATCTATACCCACCCACCCCTACCACGCTTAAAAATATTTTTTTTTTAGGTCTCCCTTCTATACATGCATAACCAAAGCCGAAATAATGGGTGGGAGGAGCATGCAAAAAAAAATAATTGAATGGGGTGTTTCTAGTAAGCGGTACCCCTGGAATCAAAATCAATGTCATTATGACATTTCGGGGCGGGGGAAAATATGAGCTGGTGTGTTGGCGATCGAAGAGCGGCTTGCATTCTGGGGATAGCAGAGGCAAGCCGTTGATACGTCGTCATAACCCGGGTCGAGTATAAAGAAGACAAGGGGCCAGAGTGATTTTAATAAAAGGGACACAGCTTTTGTTCTGCCGCCGTAATAAATAGTGCGGGATGGAGCAGTCTGGTGTTGAAGTTGGGCTTGAGTCGAGGCGGAAATGTCGCTGCTGCTGCACCAGAAAAGTTGACGGCATGACGGTGTACAGTAAAGAAGTTGGAGCTACACAAGTAAACAATGCAAGCATCTGGCCCCGCTAGCACCGATACAGGCCTATAGTCCGGTGCAACTAAGGGTATTATTCAAGAGATATCCAACACGGGGCATGTTGGGACGAAAGAGCGCCCTTTGGCGTATTTTATGCTAAATTTCGGCATCCGTTGATTCATGACCCTGCCTCCCATAACATAGTCGGCTGTTTACATGGATGGCAACCCTATTTGTGAACAGCTGCAGACTTTTAATTACTTTCCATATTTATGGGCAAAGTTTCATTAACATTTGCCACCACGGAAGGTGCCGGCGGTATAAACGAATAGGTTTATTAATACGCACATTCGTATATTATTTTTTCAGTCATGCGGCTTACTAATTGTCAGGCTAACTAGATTCTGGCCGGACACTTGTCCCGGATTAACCATTTCCGGGAGGCAATTCTTCAGGGGACATTATATACACCTAAAAAATGTCGGAACAAATATAGGGTGCGGGGGAATTTTTCCCTACCTGATGGCCACTGTACTTAATACGCACAGGCCTGTTTAATAGGGATGCATAATTACAAACGGTCCCAGCTGTATAATGGAGCCGAAGCCGCGCAGCAATAGTACCACTATAGCTTTAATTACTATGTACGCTATTTACAATCCAGTACAATAATATTATAATTGGCTGTCGGCTGGAAACTCTATCAGCGATATGTGTATATATGTATCTGTTATCCAATTCTAGAGGACTAATTGCATCGATCCCGGCGGGATTCATGCATGATGCATGTGGCCGGCTCCCATCCCAAATAGACCCCTGCTGGGTGAATCGCAAGAGCTGAAAAGATGGGGTCGATACTATCGATACACCCAATTTTCACCGAATCGCTAATTAGGCGACGGCACTTTAAAAAAAAACAATAACCTAACCTATCTGATGGGCTAGTGACAAGTTTGCAGTGCCCCTGAGCTGGCAGAGCGTAGAGTGAGTGAGAGAGAGAGAGTGGGTATATACATATAGGTATCCCAGTTGGGATACCACAGGGTGATCCCACCGTGCAAATGACTTTCGTTCTGCGGTCCCACCGGTGCCGCTACTAACATGATTATTCTACATTTCTCCTCATGCATGAAAATACGCATACGCGTCCAGTCGATCATGGGTGGTAATTGCCATTGCTGGCGGGTTGGAAGTGGGGAGGTGGGGGGGGGGGAGAGCAGTAGAGAGAGAGAGAGTTGGGAGGGACTGGGGAAAAGGGGAGGGAGGGGGTGATGGGGGAGAACGGCCAAGAGGCGAATGCTGCTAAATTCAGCTCAAAAATGGAGAGAAATGTCCACTAGTTTGCGACCCATGGGGTTAGCTGGCGTTTGATATATGAGCAGAAACCCCGGAAATTATGCCTAAACCTGACGGGTTTGAAAAACACAAAAAAAAAAAACCTAACCGTTTCCTTCAACGAACACCCCTATGGCAAGGGGTCAGACACTTTTTTTTTTTTTTT
>JYFJ02004485.1:0-31842 GCA_000934665.2 Catajapyx aquilonaris
TCCTCGGCTCTCTGCGGCTCTCCTCGGCATCGGTGAGCCCATAAGACCGTGGGTGAGCCTGCTGGTGAGCCGGGGGAGAGCCGCAGAGAGCCGCAGAGAGCCGCAACTCAAGAGAGCCGGTGTACACTTTTTTGAGGAGTGACTACCCCCTTGCTGGCTCCCTCTTGACTCAATTTCTGGGAATACCTCGTCATACAGGGTTATCCCTGCTTCTTGTGCAAGGTGAAAATACATCCAGAAACCAGAATCTGGTAACTTAAAAGGGTTTTCTTTCACCCTCATCAGTCTAAATGTGGCTCAAAATCTCAAATCACCAGATATTATGGAGCAGCCACCCACACTATCAGAGCCTCTTGGCCCTAAATGCAATCATGCGACAATCTTTGAAATAAACTGTTGTACTCAATTTGTTTCACCAA
This sequence comes from Catajapyx aquilonaris, assembly GCA_000934665.2. Lineage (NCBI taxonomy): Eukaryota > Metazoa > Arthropoda > Diplura > Dicellurata > Japygidae > Catajapyx > Catajapyx aquilonaris. The sequence continues at coordinate 420 of JYFJ02004485.1, forward strand.
AAGACTACTGAATCTTCCAAATGGTTTACACCTGGGTATTGCCAAGATTGATGCAAAATTTGATGCAATACACAGGTACTCTTCGTTTTATGTAGGGGATAGGTTCCAGCAACATACAACGTAAAGTGAAAAGGCGCAAGGAGGTGTGGTGGCCCAGATGGTAATGTCTCGGCTTGCTGAGTGAAAGGTCCCAGGTTCGATCCCCACCTTGGAGGTGTCTGGCAGCCTAACCTCCTGGGGAACAGCACATGATCCATTTATCGGTATTTCACTTGCACCTACATTCCCTCCCCAACAATCCCTATCCTTACCCATAGTCCTTGATTTCCCTGCACCAGAGTATGAAGAAAAACAGAAAATTCTGAGAAAATTCAAATGGTGGTAATCCACCCCCCTAAAAGGGTTCAGCTTCCTCTAATCTAATGGATTAGGTAGAAGAAAGAAAAAAAAATAGAAAAAAAAACTGAAAATGTGCAAAACGAAACAAAATTATAATGAAAGTAAATGAAATAGGTTCCAAAGTTTTGAATATGTTCCCATGGACAATACTAATATTGCTGTTTTTAATGCTGAATATTTGAAACATTCATTACATGCAATTAATGGGAGGTTCCAGCTTGAGGATCGTCGTGTTCTGAGGGCTCCTTTCCCTTCTTTGGCAAGAACTGCAGTACACGTGGTGCATTGTAACAACGGGTACAGGACTAGCACGGGTGTAGCACTGCAGCATGCTTAAAAGGAGCACCATTATGCTTATTGAAAGGTCAAAATCCTATGTTTTCTAGAATATTGGCAACAAGGAGACAGCAGAAGAAAATTAAAATATTATTTGAACCCTTGCCTAATTTATGATTGAGCTGATTTTGCTATTTTGTGGATAGTTTCATTAATAATAATAATTTGGGTAGTGCGGACATCCTTCTGAGAAGTATGGCACCGACCTTTATTTATCATGAGGCCTTGTGTACAATGTACAGTACATGGTGGAACCTTGTTGCGAATCGCCCGGGTCCCCAGGCAGGGTGCCTGGGAGGGGATGTGCAAGGTTCAAGTGCAATGTCTGTAACTGAACATTTTTTGAACTCCCCTGGGTGGATTAGTCTCTAGCGGAAATTCCACCTGAGACGAAGCCAGAGATGGCCCAACTCTGCACGAGATGAAGGGGGGAATCCCCGGGCTTGGGATAGAACCCAGGACCCTTACATCCATGGGTGCATACGTTACCGCAGCGCCACTCCATCTCCACCACAGTTTGATTAATAGTTTCCTTAATTAGTATGCAGTAACCCACTTGGGCATTATAAGCACATGGCAAGCAGAAAACTTGGTGTATTCATAGTAAAAGTGATGATTTGGTTATAACAGACCTGGGCTATAGTAGACTGATTTCCACAGTCCCTTGAAGTCTGTTATATCGGAAGTCTACTGTATAAGGTTGTTTGTTTGTCCATTTTGTAACCGTTCCATGCCCATTTATATACGCAGCCAATATTTGTTTGTTTGTCCAGGTTTGGTTACCAAGGCAATGGGTTACTATGGTATCAACAATGATTGATTGTTAATGATTACATTACCCGTCAATCCAAATGTTTCAAAATGGAGGTAACAGACTATCTCGACTCTTAAGGTCAGGGAGATCATACCTCACCTGATGCCATGGGCTGTCCAGGCTAGGGGGCCTTGCTTAATTTATTAGTGACAAGTTTGAAGGTATGCAGAAAAAAAAGAAAATCATCCCTCTCTACACCAGCCATGCTGCAATGTGCAGCGAAACACAGTAACAAGGTCAACACTCACTCGTAAAATTTGCTCACAGGTGATGGAAGTGGGGTCACACCAGAACTCCAATCGGTGGCCATTCAGAAGAATCACAGTTACCTTGGCAACCTTGCAGTTTTGCTGGGGAAAAGTACAGTGTAATTTAATTACAGCTCAGTGCAAAAAAAATAGAAAAATCTATTTGAATATCTCCAGCAATTGAGCGATTAGCTCTGGCTTAGTTTAGTATTACTCGGTTGTAATGTTTCGTTCAGAACACAATGTAATGCACAGTGAATGTGCTGTAGTGTTTTCATGTGTAACTGGCACTACCATATTACATACCAACCTGGGTCACAAGTGGAATAATCTCTCCGGGGGCTTCACTCATGACAACAAATTCAGGCCCAACACACCTAGATGAAGGATCAGGGAAGCCAATTCTGCTGGTCATCTTGTACAGTCTGGATGGTGCTCTCTGAACAGGATGAGCCTTACTTATCGACTTCTCCTCCATCTGGGTTCCTGATTTGGCTCTAGAGAAAATAAAATTACTGACTGAAAATGCTAATACACACACACTTGAGTGTCGAAATTACTCACATGAACTCACATGAAAAGCTGAATTTCTATAACATTTGCAATAAATTTCCATTTTAGAGTAAGTTACTTCTTTAAAAAAATTCTCAACTTCTGCCACGCTTGCTGTGCAACTGTACATTCTCCAAACACAAAACTTGCCTGTAATGCATGGAAAACACATACCTTCCAATTTCTCCACTCTGCTGCTCCAGTTTGCAGTCACTATCATCTCCGTCTTGTAGCTGCTTTTCAACTAATTCAGGTCGCCATCTGTCCATCACCGGCTAAAATGAATTTTTTTTTGTAGTACAAACCTTCATTTACCTCCTGATTTAGGCTATGTTTAAATGCATAGGGGTCGCAGGGTCCAGAGCCAAAGTCAGGCCCCTTCAATAGCCGACGTCATATTTTTTTGCTCGAATTTGCACATTTTTCTCACCGAAGGGAGAGAGAAGAGTATCAGTTTTCGATGGCCTTGCGCTATGACACATAGCTATGAATTTTTTTGAAAGTAGGCTAAGTGGTCAAGCAAAAAAATGTATTTTTAAATGTCAATGGTTCTAACATTTTCGCGGTAGACTAAGGCTTTCGAATCGCCTTATTTAGGTTCACATCATTCTAATATTAAGACAGAACCAAAACCCAGCTATCTCGTCTCTTTGTGGTGGAAAAAGGAGATAGGAAAAGGAAGAGATGGAAGGGGAGGCAAGACTGAATACGATTAATGTACTGTATTAGTAAATTGCAAATAAATGAGGGAATTGATGGGCTGCATGGCCTAATTTGGGCTGGGTCAGTCCAGGAATTTTCGGGAAATAATTTAGCTATCGTGCCAGAAGTAATGCCCAGACTCTGACATTGAAATTGACAAATTTCTTCCACTGCAAATAGACAAGATGCTTGGGATTTCTCATAAATAACACATTCATAAAGCCTGAAATGAAAATGTTCACATCATGCATGGTTTAAAATGCAATGTTTTTGATTGAACATTTACTTCCCCATTTTAAAAAAAGCGATAACCATAAGGTGATAACTATGGTAACTATGTATACACCTAGGACCCAGGTGATGAGTCAAAGCGTTTAGGGATGGAGTCACGTCTAGCAAATTCAGAATATGAGGATTAATCAGCTAGGTGAATTATTAGCCATGAGTAAGATTAATCTGCTTGGTGAATTAATATTCATGAGGAGCAATCCACCCCTGGGTGAATTATTATTAGCCACGAGGATTAATCCGCTAGTTGAATTATTAGCCATGAGGAGGATTAATCTGCAGTGAATTATTAGCCACCAGGATTAATCCGTTTGCTGAATTAATATTCATGAGGAGCAATCAACCACTGGGTGAATTATTATTAGCCACGAGGATTAATCCGCTAGTTGAATTATTAGCCATGAGGAGGATTAATCTGCAGTGAATTATTAGCCACCAGGATTAATCCATTTGCTGAATTATTAGCCATGAGTAAGATTAATCTGCTTGGAGAATTAATATTCATGAGGAGCAATCAACCACTGGTGAATTAATATTCATGAGGAACAATCAACCACTGGGTGAATTATTATTAGCCACGAGGATTAATCCGCTAGTTGAATTATTAGCCATGAGGAGGATTAATCTGCAGTGAATTATTAGCCACCAGGATTAATCCGCTAATTGAATTATTAGCCATGAGGAGGATTAATCTAGGGTTAGTGATTAGCCGCAAGGATTAATCCGCTAGTTGAATTATTAGCCATGAGGAGTGTGCAGTGAATTATTAGCCACGAGGATTAATCTGCTAGGTGAATTATTAGCCATGAGGAGGATTAATCTGCAGTGAATTATTATTCAAGAGGATTAATCCGCTAGTTGAATTATTAGCCATGAGGAGGATTAATCTGCAGTGAATTATTAGTCAAGAGGATTAATCCACTAAGTGAATTATTAGCCATGAGGAGGATTAATCTGCAGTGAATTATTAGCCACGAGGATTAATCCGCTAGTTGAATTATTAGCCATAGGAGGATTAATCCGCTGGGTGAATTATTCTCCATTAATAGTAGTGGATCCATTGCCAAATTTTGCCAACACTGCCCCAACTCCCCAACTTGGATGTAGTACAATAAGCCACTGCCAGTTGGCACATAGGCTCTCCCTCTGCGAACTCCTGCCACTCTCAGGGAGAAGATAGTACAGTGTTGGTCATATATCGAGGCAACCGCCAGTGACATTTTTCCGAAGCGGCAGAAGAAGGAATCGAAGATAAGCATGCTACAAGCCAGGCGAACAAAATTCCTTCTTCTGCCGCTTCGGAAAAATGTAGCTGGCGGTTGCCTCGATATATGACCAACACTGTACTGCATGCATGTTGATAATGAGTCACTCACTGTATACACATAGCACCACAATGACAATTTCACATTATTCATAACCTAATAGTCTTTATCCCAAGAGCCCTTGCGCGACTTTAAATTAATTTGCTGTCATTTGCGGATACAGTGGAACCTCATACTTCAAAAGCCCCTAACTTTGAACATTGCAGAGTTCAAACCGGTTCGAACGCGAATTTTGAGAGAAATTTGATCCAGAGTTCGAACTACTCGCATAGTAAAAAATTCGCTCGCAGCGTGAATGCCATATTTTGTGCGCCCGAGTCGTCTCTCACTCTCGCTGTGAAAGCATCTCTTGCATTACACTCGTGTGTTTTCAGTGATTTTTTTGCTTAATTTTTGATGTACAGTATTCAGTTAACTTATACAGGGAGTTTCTGAATTCAGCCGACAAACTTATAGGGGTAAGAGAGGGGACCAAGACAAACATATTTCATATAGGAATCCATGTCTGGAAACGTGTCTGAGCGACCTGTTCCTTGTCTATTGACCCCCTCTAGATGGCGTTTCCAGATAACAATCGTACCTCAAAAAACGGAACACATATTACAAACCCAAGAGGACCCTGCGGCACTGGGGCCCCTTGGGCCTGGGGAAGCCCCCCGCTCACCCCTCTCACGTGCCAGCACTATTTACATGCGAGCTATTTGATAAGTGATGTCCATTGCTGAGCGATTGTTGGGAGGGAAAATCTATTGTGGCTTTCGCTCCAAGCAATTGAAGACCTCGGGGGAAGAACGATCAAGGTCCACCTCATGTGAAACTGATATATTCCCATTAAAAATTTCGATGGCCCATAAGGTTCTATTGTAAATCCCACTGTCGGGGCGTTCCATAGTAGAAAGTGGACTATGATCTTTACTCCACAACTAGGACCAAACCATCATGTACTACGCTAGTGAAACTATCTTCTGAGATATGTAACTCAGTTTTGACAAAAAGTGGACTCTGATCGTTCTTCCCCAGAGGTCTTCAATAATATATTATTGGTCTTATTGCTGAGCAAATTGCTCACATGTCAACGCGGCCTCATGCTGTTTTACATCAATCAATACAAGCACAGACTGTGAAGCGGTATTGACTAGCATAGAGCAAGGTATGACAGTGATGTCTCTGTCCTATCCAAGTGACATACATTTCCTACTGTGCATAACAGCTCTTACTTTGGCATCTCTGGGTATGACTTCCTTCAGGATGTGATTGATCTCTCCCAGCGGAAGACTCAACCGATTGGAAACGCTGGTGTTGAAGAGCCGGTGGAACTCCTCCTCCGTGATCAAGGCCGAGTGCTGGCCGTCTCCTGTTATGCTGGGTCCCTGGTTCTCCTTCCCTCCTCCGGCCCTCCGAACCTTCATGCTCTCCACCCTCTGCCTGTGGCTCACACCCAGCATTGTTCTGGACGCCTGGAAATTCGAACTAATCAGAATTTCTGCACGACACTTTCCCTGCCCTCACATGTCACCATTACCATTCTGCGCCGCTTCCCCTGTCCAACTGGCCGGGTGTCCCTGACCCGTGGGTCGTGGGGATCAGCGCAGAAGAGGCCCGCACGGAGGAGGATGTCCGTTTGTCGGCCGTTTGAATTCGGCCATGTTTGGGCGGTGGTTCGTTGCGCTGCCGGTAGAGGGAAAAGGAAGTGGGGCTGAATAGAGCATAGCGCTTTGCTCACTGATAGCCGCGATTCAATTAGTCGCAGTAGCTGTTAACACTATGGTCGCTGTTATTCGTGAACGTAACGGATAATTTTGTGTTTTATGATTAAGCTGACATTCAAATCAACTGTAAAATTAATATTGATCATTTGATAACGGGCTGAGGACGAACCTACAAGCGAAGGTCCCTTCTTGGGGATAACTCAAATTGAGTGATCTAAACAAAACCTTGTCGGAAATATCTGTCACTGACAGGATCCGGACCTCCCAGAGGGTCGTATGACCCTTCTCTGCATGAAAAATCATCTGCTTCAGACAGCGTATTTCAATTTTACATGAAGATATAAAAAATTATTCATAGTGGACTATAATTGATGTTTTGGACATATTGCAGCAGAATATCTATATAAAAAAATACGGTCGAAACCTTATTACGTGCACAAGAAATAACAGAATTGTAAAAGAAATATCAAACCGATTAGTAGCCTACACACCGGTTTATATTCGTTTGATCGGTCTGAAATATTTAATTTGCAAATGTCAACAGGGCACAAGTAGGTCATTATAGAATAATTGCAAATGTACGTGCCAATTACACTCCACGCGCATCATATTTGACGTGAGGAGAACGGATATATGCAGTTTTGACAATACAGCATAAGCCAAGTAATTCTGCACGTGCTAATTATGCTACCAGGCTCCGTATATAAGCCAAGGATCATTCCTTGACAAAGTCAGTTGCTAGCGACAACAGAGCAGAAGCATCAATCAAGCATCATGAATTGCAAGTTGACCTTAGCACTTTTGGTGGTGGCCATTGCTGTCCTCGTAAGTATTTTCAATAGCAAGGAGTCGACCAGAAGGATTGTAAATTGAACATAGTTATTAATTATTTCCAGGCCATAACTGAAGCTCAGAGGCAGTGCCCGAAAAGTTGCAGCGGACGGTGTTGTAACGACTCATCAGTAAGTGCACATGACTCTTTACAAATTAATATCAGCATCAATTAATAATTAATAATTATTAATTATTAATTTCGACTACTTTCCCTGCGTACAGAATTGTTTTAAAGCCTATATACTTTATTCGCTGAGGAGTAAGTTAATTAGATTGATTTTTCCTTTCAACCTGTTTTAATGAAATGGACAACCGTTGCATTTTTAATAATGTATAGGCCTAATATTAATTCCTCTCCTTTTTAGTTCCGTTGCTGCCCGAGACAGCACAGGCGCGCTTGTTGTCCTCGAAACCTTCGTTGCTCTCCTCGTGGATGCATCAGGGGAAGGTCTGACGGGAGTGACTCTTCTGACGATGCCTCCGATGCTATGGACGACATCATCTTCGGAGCCTCTGATGCTGGAGATGATACTGGGGCTGACGCGAATATGGACTAAATATTGACTCTGACATACGTACGGTACTATTACTGAGCTGTAGTTTCAACCTGCAATTTAGTTATTGTGTTCATCTCTGTGTATTTGAACGGAAAGTCAATTAAAATTATGAGCAAAATAATTAGTTGGTTCTTGATTGTATTCTCATCCTTTAAAAATCAGCCAAAGAAACATTATATTGTGCACTTCCAAGTAATATCTTCCGAAATAAATTTGTACTTTGCATATTAATTTATTTGTGTACAGCTATATGCACGGCCTACATTTAGCAATAGGCTACGATTCAGTAATTTATGGGACTGAAATAAGTGCACTGCATCCAAAACTCCTTCACAATATGACAGGCAAACTTCGCAGGGAAAGCATTTTAAGCGGGATATTTACAATGTAAGTATATACCTGACATGCTGTAATATTTCACTGGAAATGCTCAGACATGACATGTGTTCATATCACGAACAACTTTCAGAGTTTCAGGGTAGGTGGAATTAAAACACAACTGCAGCAGAGTAGCACATTATGATTTCATTTTATATGCTTTAATTATTTCATCTTAAATCAGTGTAGTAAGATATTTTCCCCTCAACTTACAAGCGAATCCATCAACTGCATTGCAATAGAGCTTGTGAAAAACTATTACCCGATGAAGCAATCCTTAAATTCTTGGAAGGAGGCGCATGGTTCAGCAGAGTCTTTCCCGTTCATCTTTCCGGCTGTAATTACAGTATGAATTAACCCACGAAATGAATAATACTGTACCAATGTAAGAATGCAAATGTGTAAATAGCAATTACCATGAGTATTAATGCATTCTTTCGTTTTGATCAGCATATCCTTGAACTCTGCGTGTTTGGGAATGCAGTCGTCAATTATTGCATTGGTCAAATCCAGTTTCAGTGTTCCATCGTCGTTAAACTTGTTTTTTTATATATATATATAAAAAGAAGAAGGGGGGGAGGCGGTTAATTTTGTTCAATCCAGAAACTGCCTGAAATAGGCATATTAATGATTTCTTTGGCATATTAGAGCCTTACCAGTTCCAAGTCATCAATGACACATCGGCATACGCACTGAAAGGCAGAGGTAAATAATTAAGCAACTGTAATATATTACTTCAATAAATTAGGCGTTTTAAAAAGTATTCATTTACTTACGGGCGACACTTTGTCCAGATCTACTTCATCTTTTAGTGCTCGTCGTCTCCTTCCGTTATGCATGATCAAGCAATTGGTAGCAATTTTCATAAAGTGTTCTTTATCTGGACACTGTACACAATGAGAAACAGTTTTCATAATTGTTTCAAGCAAAACATTGAATTCCAAGCTACTAATGAATTATTATTGAATGAAGTATAATGATGCATAGTGGGTTATGGCTACCAGTATGATGCACAGTCATATGACAGGTTTCTTAGATTAATTTTGAAACACCCTAAATGTAAGTATTAGGTACAGCAATAACGTTTGTTCACACCACTTCCAATCTACTCACCTCTGCCTTCTGAGCCTGAGCCAACTCGCTAAGAGCAAGCAGAGAAAGAGCGCAAAGGAGCAAGACCTTCATGGTGACAATACACAGCTTCAGAACTTGACTGAATATATCATGAAGACTGAACCGTCTTTTTATATATAGAAAAGACACTGTTTCGTGACTGGTCAGCTTCCGGTCAGTGATAGCACCTTACCAGGGGATTGCTATCGCGTGGGGTGGGTGTTGCCTCTATAGTCCAGAGTAGTTTCCGTATGCATTATCCTTTCACCGCCTGCTTCCCAGTATTTGGAAGTGACCACAAACGACAGTCGTTTGACACAGGGAAGCGGCTTATTACCATATTGTGTGCTCAGTGCGCAATGGATTTTTATTCCAGATGACGAATGGTTTATGACCGTGTGAACTGTACCGTACGCGAAGTTGGCTGAATAATGCGGAAGGTCACTTCCTTCACGACAATACTAACCTGAAATGTTTCTGCCACTTATTAGACGTTGCTCAATAGCACTAGTATATAGCCTTTTGTGCGTAATCACTTTTTGTGCCACATAGTAACGTCGATGCAGCATTGTTAGGAAGTAACGTGACATAAAGCAATAATATGCATATTTTTTAATTGGCAGAAGCAGGAAAACTTTCATATCATTTGGTTGCTATCAAAACGTGCAACGCAATTGCTTTTTGCCTTGTCCTATAAGTTCTTCAGCGAAAAATGTCAAGTATTATTATTATTATTATTATTATTATTATTATTATTATTATTATTATTATATTATTATTATAATTATTATTATTATTATTATTATTATATTATTATTATTATTATTATTATTATTATTATTATTATTATACTAACGTGATTTCAATTATCCAAGGGAACATTCACATTTTCTACTGCATAACTATGAAAGGAGCTTAATATAAGTTGAAAATCGGAAATCTTCCATTTCAATTAGCTAATGGAATGTTAAAGAGCTTTTAAATTGATGCTACATATCACTGCGGAATAATTTCTCATCCCCTTGCATCTCTTTACCGCCTGTCTGAATTTATGAAGTTTAATTAACTTCCATTGATTTTCTATCAGGAAATCCTAGCAATTTTCTGGCTAGGCAAGCAGGCATGTCATCCTCGTTATTTAATAAACTACATTTAAATGCTTTATTTAGCCGCGTGTTAAATTATTTAATCCTATGTACACCATAGCATGTATTAATATCAGAATATTCGCGCTTCACCGTTTAACATCAAACGAATAATTACGGGCAGTTGGGAACGAGGCCCGAGAGATATGGAGTTTAGAAGCGATAACGCCTCTTTCTCCCAGTGATTAACCGAGGTGTCATTTTTGCACGATAAATAATGGCTTGGGATAATTTCCACCATTTGTCATAATCATAGCTCGTGCTACTTAAAGCCCTGCCTTGTAAGCAAAATGTAACGTTCTAATTGAGAGCCCCCTTTTTCATCAGCATGTCCCTCAGAGATTTGCAAATCTATTGGATGTTAAAAGACATTATAATTCACATCTATAATGGCGCACAAAGTGTCAATAGATTCTGCAGAGTGTATGTGCGTGCTGAGAACCTGACAGAAATATCAGTAAGGCGCCTTCAAAAATCGTTCTTGGTTGAGGGTGAACCAAAGTCCTTCCATGAATTGGATTTCATTTCTTGCACTTCCAAAGGCTGTTCGTCATCTTCAGCTTGAGTCTGTCCAGTTCAGGAAAAAGTATGAAGCATGTGAACTTCTTTTTTTTTTTTTCAATGGCTTCGTGCTCCAAACTAAATCTCTGGCCTGCACTTCTGCATCACTCAGATTTTTCCATGACACTTTTTCCCCTCGAATTCTGCCACAAAACTTGACGTGGACGTGCAGCCCCCTTCAATTCGGCTGATCCACTATTTGACGAGTGATGTGGGGTTACCTACTCCTGGACGTTTCCATATGCCAAACTTTAGGAAATGGCGTAGCAAGCTGCACGTTTAAACCACAAAGCCAAACAGGGCTTGTTGGTACGAACAAACGAGATGGCCACTCAGCCATGTGGCGTTTCTCGACAGATGTGTGTGGCAATCCGCAGCATTATTCCAGAGAGAGAAATTGTTAATAATGGTAAGTTACGCCAGTGGGATATATATGAGAACTAGCCAAGAGTCACTGTAAAATATGCACACTCGAGACCTGAATAAATTATACATATACCAGAACTTTTCCTGTCGTCGTTGAGCTTGTTGCTTGTCAGATAGCAATACTTTTAAGCTTGACATACATTTGAATAATCTCAACTCACTTCATCGCTAAGGTGAGTTCTGGCATAGTATATTTTAGACCTGGCATGTGACAAGGGAATATTTTTCTTGCTCTGAAACCTATTTGTTTGTTACTCCAGGTAATCCATTTATCATGCTTCACTGTTCTCTTGACATATGCTGTGCATTATTTTACATTCTGTAGACAGAGCATTATTAATATTTGATGTCCTACATGTCTTATTTCATATCCGTGTGTCTGGCTCAAAATATAGGTGAGAAATGTCTACCAACCAATGACAATCGACACACTTATATCCTCCTTTCAATAAGATAATTACATGGCCTAATATTACACAAGAAAGCTGAACCGAAATTCAACCCAGCCCGAACACAAAACTCTGGTACCCTAGGGTTTTACATAATCCAACACCTCAAACAGAACCGTAATTATTCCTTCTGATGACATGTGCCCATAAGATCCCTTCCTCATCAAGCATGCCTGCAGATATAGTCTGGCGATGAGAAAAGCTTCAATCCCAAAGGCTCCTCCAATCCCCGAGAGAGCTGAATCAAAAACCTCAGCCTCGGTCTTGGAATTTTTGTGGGACCCTGTCTGATTAAGGATTTCAATTTCTCTCCGTCAGCTTAGAAGCAATTGTTCCGTTCTCCCGCAGGAGATATCTCTCGCTTGTGCCGCTATTCAGATAAGGCACAAAAGAAGCTACGGGGCATCGACTTCTATTCTTGCCAAATATTCTACAGGTAAAAAAATGTGCCTTCGCCCGCCGTAAATGCCAAGGTGATTAATTTAACCCCTTTAGTAAAGTAGGATTCGACTAAATTAGAAGGAGGAGCTAGGAGTTATCTGTGCTTTCAGGGTCTAATAGCTGATATCGAAAATTACAATGGCGGCCAGTTGGATCAGAGAATGACAATTTAAAATATTATCTCATTATTTCTACTCGAATAATTTCAGATAATAATTGAATGTTCTTGTAGTAAATCGCACTTAATTCATTGGTCAATTTTTCCCAGTAAATTTCTTAACTAGCAAAGACCTTCAGTGAGCATTTCCTACCAAAGTTGCGGCCATGAGTGGCTCACAATGCAGTTTAATCCCACGGTACAAAATTCTTGGCGAGAAAAGAAATTCAATTATCACTTGATCGCCCGGAAGAACATTAGAAGCTAAGACACGTCCTTTGGTCGACTTAGACAGGGGTTTTGAAACTTTGAAAGGAATAGCCCGGGAAAGTGCGGTTCCAGAAAATCCAGTTGGAGAAGGCAACTAAATCCATGAAATCTATTACAGTAGACAAAGCAGCTCGAAAATGACTCCCACGAAGGTTTCTCTCCTCTTTCATTTTCAAAAGGAATTAGTGCCCAAGTTTGCTTCTTCCTTTTTCAGGGGGGGTCCTCTCCAAAAATAATAGGCCCTGGTTTCATCCCACAATATCACTCTCATTGTTTCAACTGCTGGCTATAAGTAGATTCCAGGATGAAAAGTATGGAATGGGGGGGAGGTATAGTGGAATGCAGAGTCTATATCGACCGAAGAAAGAGGCCTCCAAAGAGCTTTGGTGGGGTCTGCACGGAAGCCATTCCACCCTCTCCAGAAACTTTATTGGTCTAGGCTGCCCATAGGGGAAAGGAAGGGGGAATACCCTCTACCAAAAAATACTATGGCTAAGAATGATAACCTATTCGGCTGCCCAGATTTTTCAATTCGGGGGCACACTGCAATGCACTTTTCTTTAATAAAATGGGGACCGAGTCCTGCAGAGTTTGATGACTGAACTTTTATGGTTTTTGAGACTGGTGGCGGTTCTTGCAGAAAAAGGGTTGGATACGACATTATTTTGTACGATATTGTAGTACAGTAATTATTTTACTGATGTTCTAATAGACGAACCAGCTACGTAAGGCAAGCATTTCTGGGTATACGTGAGTAGCCTTTGTTGCAATAAAAGGTAAAATGGCAAAATAAATCACTCTGTGTTTTCAGACATTTTCAGCCACCCTATAAATATGCCAACTGTTTTAATAAAGCCAAATAAACTTTAAAATATGCACTTCTTACCTTAAATTTGGTCCCTTTATATTGGGCGCTATTTCCAGCAAACGTCATGCTCGACACTTTAATTAAACATACCAAACGTCATCGTAAAGGAGGCAGACCTTTTCCACGTTTTTTTTGTAACCCTCTGCGTACAGACGGGCTGCCTAATTAATTAATTAATTAATGTGATTACGTTAGCCTATCGGCATGGCTCCCAGGTTTACAACTTGCTGACTTTTAATGAGCGCAACATCAATCAAAAACGCGTTCCAGGGATATGCCATGGAAATTTTTTGAAACGAGACCCGGTTCCGAAACGAAATTAATCAATTGGATGCCAACCGGTTTCAATAATCTTACAGATTAATGCTCTTTCATGGTAGAAGCTATTTAATGCATAGGATTGCACTCGGATCCGGATTATGCGTTTCGATTTGCATAAGTGTCGTCGTAACACGGGTGATAAAAAGTTAATCCAGTCATGTATAGACAACTTTGGCGTTAATACTTCGGCAATAAATTATCAATACCTGACTGAGTGCTGTTGCCAGATTATAAGTGAGCAATAATGCGTTCAATCACGTCGGTTTAGTGCACGTGCTGGCAATTAAGCTGATGCGAAATGACACGTAAGTGGTCTCCGCATACGTTTCTGTACATGTGAGGTCATACACATTACGTATACAATATGACATTTTTGTTGAAATAAAAACGCTAAACTACCATGCAAATGTGATTAATTGCCTCTATTAAGCAACGTATAAATCGTTTAATTTTGGCAAGCGCTATTTTGAAGATGTAATCAATATCGGTAAGTAAACGTTTTAATAATCCTAATGATGGAAATCACATAGCCTATATTGGTTTACTGAGCACTAATTATTGGCTCCGAATCTAAAAGTAACTTTGGCAGACCCGAAAGTGTAATTGGTAACCGGATAAGTTGCACCATGGCTCAATAACTTTGGACACCTTTTGAAGGGGAGGTTTGTGGCAAGCACCACTCTACAAAAATATGGTAGACTATCAGACTATATATTTTTATCGCTACAGTACCTTGCAATAGGCAGGGTTTACCCAATCCAGTGCATCGGAAGTACTTTCATACAGAGAACTATATATCATATACCGGTACGAAAGCAAACTCTGAACTTTTTGCAAAAAATTCGCATTTTCAGAGCTAAACCATCTCTGTATAAACTCTCTGTACACTTCCGTATTTCGGGATAAAATCCCCTAGGCTCCCCATATCCAGGTTTTCCGTGTTCCTCTGATGGAGGTTCTGGGGAAAGGTAATTGGCTCCAATTCCTTCCATTCCCCCTCATAATACGCCCCACAAATGGTCTGCTTTTGCAGGATATTTGGAGGCAGGCAAGAAACTCCCTTAAAATATCCTTGTCCTTTTCCATGAGAGGGTGAGCCTCTATATGGGAGCATGTGCGAGCCTTTCTACCCTCAAAGGCCATGTAGATATGCACATTTAGCACGCAGGGCTTAATGACATCGGTGGCGAAAAGGCTTTTCGCAGCCAAGTACCTCTTGGGACGTCTATCTCCTCAACTTTGGTCTTTTACGAGGGCCCTTGCAAGTAATTAGAAGACTTCTTATTGCGTGCAAAAAGTTTTAACCAGTCCCCATCCTCACCTTTTCAAGATCGAGCAATCGCTAAATAAGGGCTACTATGAGGTGATTGTGTTAAAGTTGGTTGACATTAGAGGGAATATAATTATGTCTATGTATTTTGTCATGTTGACCCAGTTTTCAACATTACGCAATAAAAATATGGGGTTGTGGAAGTTCCCTGCCATACCCAATTCACTGCCAAGACATTGTATAACTGTCTGCTTTCATGAACCTCGGGCACCTCGACGCAAGTTCAGCCTGCTGCCATTGTAAACTACATTAGGGATTCGGAAGGACCACTGCAGAAGATTGAGAGTGAAAGCATTCTGCATTCACTGACCACATCCAGCTTTGGCCTCCAGGGTGTTCCCAGCATGCACTGCAGCCTCTACACATTCATTCCTACGCTTGCGTACAAATACAACGACGCACTTTAAAGTTAGTTTGTTTCAAATTATTTGTTCACTGCTTGCATTCCAGCACTGTATATTACCATAATAATATTTCACTGCATTGTACGAGTATAATAAGGCTGATGTTCTCACGAGGAAGGTAAGATCATTGTACAATAAGGCACACTACTCATGTGAATATTCCACTGCCCCACAGTACACAGCAATGTTCAGTAGTGTGTACGTGGTACATCGCATATAGCCAATAGTTAACTGGGAAAATATATCCTATTTTCTACAATTTTTGGAAAAAAAAATATATTTTCCTCGTTTTGCATGTGTTTCGATGCTATTTAATGAAACAGCAACAGGTTAATATAGCAACTTGAATGCTGACATAAAAATGATCCTTATAGTATCTTTTATTATATTTTGATTTCATAAATTCGTTTATTACACTTTTAAGTTATATGTATTGTGGAAGTAGGAGTGGCTAATAAAATAGCGGTAATTTTGTACTTCAAACTTATTCGTAATGAATATTCCAGGGAGAATTATCGATTTGGCTAGCAACCCATTAACAAGATTATGATAGTGACAGTAATCCAGCTAAAGCTTTAAACAGAGTTTTGACCTACTTTAATAACTCCCAGATTTGCACTCATTAATTATAATTTTTGAATGGCAGGTGTAGGTAGTTATAGCCTATACTTGCTATACTACATGCAAGCGTTTAAGCAAGCGCTTTTTCTACTTAAATGCCTTATATGATGGGTAAAGCATTTCAAACATAATTACGCTAGCGCCAATTAATGTAATGTACATTCTCATAAGTGTCTGAAAGAACCTTTGTCCCAATATTCAGGGCGTACTGTGCATAATACCTCAAATGGAATCAATGGCAAATATAGCAATTTTAATTGTCATTGTATTGTACAACCAAACAATAATAAATCTCCCTACTTTCAGGCCCCAGGGGAGCTTAAATCTCATTCGTTCTCATTACAGCTCACATTATTTTGACGCTAAATAAAATTAGTCCAAAATCCATTTGGCGCCACAGGATTTCCCCTGGTGCTAATTTTATTTTGGCTTAATCTACTTGAGCTACTTACATTGGCACTAATGGCATTGCTACTAAATCTAATTGTGCCCCAAAATCAATCCTCCACTACAGCCCTGCTTACTCTAGCTCCAACCTCTAATAATTCCCAATAGATCATCACGTTACAATAGCTGCAACGTAACAAAACAAAGGGTCTATCCGACAGTGAACCAATTGGCCAAAACAAGTCTAACATATCGTGGTCATACAGGATAAATCCACATAGTCCAATTTTGGAGGTTTTGAGGTATTTACATTTTACTACTTTATTGCCGACATTCATAATGAGCTATCAAGCCAGGATTTTCCATATTCACTAGCATGTACAATCTGTCTCAATAAGTTTTGGCCACTTTACCCTAGTCTTGAAGCAACCCTTCACACACACACCCTCACCCACACATCTGCTCACCGTGGGGCCTGTGCGAAGGGTTGCTTCAAGATCAGGATAAAGTGGCCAAAGCTTACGTATTGAGACTGATTGTACACAAGTGCATGGTCAAATCTTTGCATTGGATTATCTGGAAACTAGTTGGATTTCTCTTGTTTGTTCACGATATTTATTTTAAAAGTGGGAAATGTCACAAACTGAACCGTTGGCGGCTGGATGATATGTAGTGTGACTAGCCCTGCATAGCGGCTCAACTGTGTCGCTATTTTCTGGGTCACCAAAATATAGAAATAATCCGGATTAGCATCCTGGCCTGTAAAAAATATCTAAATCTCCAGTTTGGAAAAAACAGCCTCCAAATTAACTTCCAAGAGCAAGCGGGATGAATAGCCCAGGCCTGATCGTGATTAATGCGATTCTCCTCGCCTAGAGCCGCCATGATGGAAGGCAACAGCTGCGAGCCTTTGCCGACAAGATATCATGGCTGCTTCATTGCATTCCATCCCTCGACCCCCCCCNGAAAGGCTTTCCCTGACGGCAGCACTCAGGCACTGGCCTTAATCAATTCCACCGGAGTGATGTCTTCGGTGGGAAGTTTCTGCCCTGGTTAGACTAGGCTGCTCTTCTGGATCCAGGTGGGAGAGGAATAACAGCCTGGAGCATGGACCACAGCTGCTGCCCAATTTGCAATATTCAGGGGATCCAACTCTCCTTTTTTGCCTCATTAGGTGCTGGACTAGTCAAGCTAACTGTGTGCCGGAATGTCTATCCGGCTATTTTGTTAAGCTATACGAGTATTCACCGTTCACAAGCTTGATCGTGGGACACCCCCTGCATTCTCAAGATGGGGTTAGTAATGAGTTGGGAGTTTTGCTCAGAGATGGCGTGGATGCAGGGGGGATGACGGGTGGCGCGCAAGATAGTAGTTAGTCGTGTGACGGTCTAGCCACATCTCTACGTTGAGACTTCCCAGGTTAAAGAGTCGCGTATGATCTTAGACAAGTGATATAAGCACACTGCGATTGAAAAGTACACTTGTCCAACTACACTCTCCAGTGAAATTAACAGTGATTACAGGATAATGAGCAATTATCTGCCACTCTTATCTCGTCCATGTCCCGTTCGCTGCTTTTCAGTCTACATGCTGCAATATTCTAATTCAGTGCATTTCCGTCTGCCCTCTACAGTGTAATCAGGGCTACGATCCGGAAAAATTAACGCGCAATCCGGAAATGGGCAAGATTGATCCTTGCACTATGGAGAGGGGGCTTGATCACGTTACATGGGAATGCTGCTTCGCACACCGGTCCGGAGTACAGTACTAGAGCATTGTACATTCTCCTCGCGTGAGATAGAATACATCTGCATTTAGCACCGATAAATTAAGCATGCTCTGTGCTTTTTGTTCGGAGGCATATACAGGGCTGCATTTGCTGGTAGCCCACAAACAGGGTTTTTTATTTGGCAAAAAATGTCAAATGGTTGTTGTGTTAGGTTCATCATATTTCCATGTCATATTGAGATCGCATTTTGACAATAATTATTAAGCCGGATGCGACATTGCTGATTCTTTTTAAAAAATATTTTAGATAATTTTGCTTGGAAGGATACAAGTACTAGGTGAGTTAATACTATTCGGATGTGATTTGCATAAGGTCGGAGGCACTCACTAAATTGCACTGTATTATTAGTTTATTACTCATGGCAGGCAGAAACGAGCTGATAATGACTGTTTAAATAGTAAGTAACAAACGTCTAAACTTCCGCAGTGTTTCAGCTCGCAATTCAAACAAACACAAAATATCATCATGTTTTTTTTAAGTAAAGAAGGTACTCAGCGATGTAGAAGTTCAATAATATACTGTAAGTATGTGTTAAAATTGCATCAAACGCATCAAAAACATTTTTACAGACTCACATTAATATTCCGACCTCAATTTGTGTTGTCATATTAATTTAAATCGATTTGTACTCTAGTCTCAAGCAGATAAATCGTCAGCTACACATTAAACAGCATATTAAACTTCCTGAGACATTTTCCAAGCATACGTTTTCGCGACTTTGAAAATGAAGCCCCAGAATTACTCTTCCTTCTGGCCTTCTGGTAGGTTAACTAATTTTGTAGGGACTTGCCCGGAGCATACACATAAATCTGCAAGGCAAGAAGAAGTAGAAAGTTAGGCGCGGTATTATTAAAAGTAAGAGACTAGAAGGCCGAACTTCCCTAGTCCGCAAGTATCTCAAGCCCTGTAATAGTTTCCATAGGGAAAGGAGCTTTTTGCAAGGAGGAAAAGTAGTGACTTCGGGCAGTTTAGCAGCAATCTTCACAAACCGCAAAAAGCACTTCGGGTTTTAGTCCAATCAAAAAGCCTTGTGAATCATTTCTGAAGGATTTTGAAATTCCTTTGCAAAATTTATCTAACGTGATGCAATTAGGAAGATGCCAGCTTGATTAATACCATGAAAGCGCTTGAAGCACCAACCTACGTGCGTGTATGCCTTGTGGTGTCAGGTCTAACCTTGACAACCCATAACTATGCAAATCGGTCTAATTAAATGATACCGACAGTTTTAGACGGTGGAAAGTAAGGGTACCCCTCAGAGGCTCCCTTTATTGAGATTGGGCTGAAGTCATTACGTCATTTAAGAGCGCCCAATTCACAGATGGGTACGGCCATTACTGCGGTATGGCTAATCACATTGATCGTTTTGCACACCTCAAAAAAAAGAGCCATAGCCTACCCTTTATCGTGGTGCTCTCAGATAACCTTAAATATGACAGGCCATTATAATAAAAAATATATGCGAAGAAAAGAACCTGAGTTCACACCAGGAGCCATTCCTCTTTGATTATAGCTTTCTTCTTCATTCCAGTAGATTGGAGGACTGCTCCACATTGGACTTTCCAATCGAAGGTCATTAATGCACAATGCTTAGAAGTGGAGCGCAGAGATGCGAGGGGAGCCAATTTAAAGGAACTTCCGCCTTGGCAAATTGCTCTGCTACGCCCATGCTTTTATCGCGCCCTTAGACATTTCTGTACAGTTTCTCTTATAATGTAGCACATTTTTTAAAAGAAATACATCCATTTCCCTTAAAAATAATTATTGAAATAGTCACATCGTACGCATAGTCGCAAAGTTGTATATGTGATCATGCGCTATGGAAGTAACTATGGCTATTAAAAAGTAACTGCATAAGCAGCTTAGGGGCAAATTTGTCAATCACTACTGGCATATGTACGACATTACAAACAGTACAGTGAGCTTGTACTGTTGGGAGCAGGCGGCTTAATTTTTCAGTATTATTTTGAGCCCTTTGACGTTTGAAAGGCGCTGAAATAGTCAGCTGTTGTTGGTTGGTTGATTGGAAGCTTTAGCAACTAAGGCATCGCTGTTGGGCAAAAAACAACGTAATTCAATACAATCAATACTGTAAAAGTAAAGTCAGTTAGTTGCATTAGTCTACCATGATGAAACAGTTTCATTCTGGTATCAATATTGATATTACCCCTATGTTATTATTTAGTAAACAGAATATATGCAATATGTACGAGAGGTGTACCATTAATATTATCAACTTTACCTATGTTAATATTTTAACCATATCAACTTATAGTTCAGAGCGGTCAGTTCAAGGGTTGGAGAAAGTTGTGGCCAAAAGTCAACAGAGCATATTTAATGTGCTCTGTTGACTTTTGACCACAACTTTCTAAAGTTCAGTCCATTTTAGTATAAAATAATATACTAAAATGGACTGGACCCTAGAAAGAGTGACAACCACTAAAAATTTGCCAAAATAATTTAGAAAGCAAGTTGCAGACCAGCTTGTGCAACTCACACGCTACATTACAAGAAAAAGTTTTAAAATTCCTGGCGAAAAACCAGCATGCACCAAACTCGCATTAAAACGCTTCACATATGCCAAAAAAGGCAGCAATCTATTCTAAAAAGGAGCACGATGCAGAAGTTTCCGTAACGCATCATCATCATTCCATATATAGCAGAGAGCACACGCCTTTTCCACACGAGTCCAGCCCCAGCACATGAGCCCGCACCACTTATGCAAACTAAGGGACCGGAGCCAGAGCTCGAACCTCCAGGGTTTATCAAAGGAACGTAAAAGCGCCATCTGTTATGGTCTTTTCTACAGAGGGCGCCAAAGGAGATTGGGTACGATGGGAAGGGGGGGGTGTCCTAGGCTAACAAAATGGTAGGGCATTCAGTATGGCGTATGGGTGTTGAAGTTGGGGGGGAGTTCATCCTCTAGGATCTAAGGTCCGAGCAAATTAGCATAACACTTGCGTACACATAGTCCCCTCCACTCCACCAATCCTCTATTCCCCTACAAAGTGCGGCTTTAACTGGATAACGGGTTCCAAGTTTCGTTTCCTCCTGAATCCACTCGAATTCAAGCGATGTCGCCTTAATCCGGAGAATCGATGGAAGGAAAAAAAAATTATTTCCTGTTTACTTACTAAGTAATATATTGAGAGAAAAAGTTTGAGTTTCAATTTGCAAGTGAACTGCAACAATGGGGAACAAAAAACATGTTTAGCTTAAATTTTGACAGATATTACATAATACTACAATACTATCTGAATCCTTGAAAATAATGATTCGCCTCATTAAATTCCTAACCTTTGGTTCCAACTTTTTATAAGTACCTACTTACACTCTTAAAAATTGGCAAGATGGCGTCTAAAGGTCACTTTTAACATTTTGAGACCAGTGCTTCGCTTCTCGGCTTGAAAATCGTTAACAATGGCCAAGCCTGTTCGTTTCCCTCCAGCTCATTACAGAGGAAGGTAAGAAGTTCATCAAAATCCGTTCATTGTACTGAAAGACGTGTTTGTTTCGCAAATGCGCCTCTAGTGTACTTGAATCGATGACTCCAAAAAAAAATTGTTTCCAAGTCTGTTCACAAGGGGGGACATATTTCACACCAAAAGTGCGCTGTGCACATTGTTTTCTAACAGCCCTGATCCTATGCCAAAATACACTCTGGTGGGGGGTCTACAAAATATGGGACCCATATTGTAAAAAATTCAAACCAGCCCACTCTACAGTGTATGTAAATTCTTCCTCAGGGAAAATTGATCGGGTTGGGGTTCGGCGGTCGGAGTCAGGTGCTGGTGTGTATAGGATGAAAGAGGCCTGCATTACGCGCTGCAGGTACTAGATAACACTATGCTCGCATTGACTAAAAATATTCATGGACGTGTACTCTACTGCTGAAAAAACATATGCAATCCCCTTGATTCGTTGAGAAATATATGAGATTTTCAAAGGGTACCTACTAATCAAACATTGTGTTTATTGTTGCATACAGCTAGTGTCAACATGGGGCTCAAACAGTTTTTTCATCGACATTTCACATTGAAGTAGGCCTACAACACATCACATGTGACCGACAATTCCAAAAGCAAGCTTATGAAAGTTAAACACTTTGCATTATGTCAATAATCCTGCCTAGGGCAAGCTGATGTAAACAAAGTGATGGACTGCACACTGTTTAGAAGTCGGTTGTTTACTTCAGAAACTAGCTCCAAAAAAAAGCAAAAGTTGTTGAAATTGACAATCCATACTCGCTCTTGAACTGATGACTTGAACATGTGCACATATAAATAAGCATAATTTCATATTCTTGTACGTCCCACGCCATATATGCAGCCACTGTTGAATAAGGACAGATTCGGATCACATAAAAGTTGGAACCTCCATTTTCTTCCATATCAAAAGAGGTCTTCCCCATATATACAGTATATCCGATTCCTTTTATGCGGATTCGCAAGGGACGTAAGAGGATGTTGGAGGGTAAGGAAAGGAGGTAGAATAGTCTCCCACTATATTGCTTTTGACAACGAGGCACCATTCAAGGCTCCCGTGGGGCCATCATCTTTCCACCAGACACAAGGGAAAGGGGGCTTTTTTGCTTCTAGAAAAATGCAAAAATAAAATAAAATTCTCTCACGCCGTACTGTTGGTGAAGGCACGTTTGAAGCATGTGGAATTATGCGGGACAAGATTACGTCGTTACCTCGGCCATGATCATGTTGGGAGCAGGCGGGTTATAGTTTAAGGGTTCAAAGGCAGGGACTAAGGGAAAGTGAAATTAGAATGAATGGGCGTGAAATGCATCGCCTGATTGGAAAATGTGATTCGCTTGCTCCAGTTGTGTCAAGTTATACAGCAAGTACGACTCGGGTAATACGTCTGATAGAGAATGTAAAAGAATGCAAAAATGTGACTTGTTTACAATGTTGCACCCCACGTGGCAACAATGTTCTTTGTAAACGGCAATGGGGCTAATGTTTATGTCGAAAAATAAACTGTTTAAAATCATTCTCAAAGGGTACTTTATGGTAGTTGAGTCCTTTTTCTGATAGAAAATTTACCATCCCGTATCCTTTGAACAAACTTCATCTCATATACTGATGCAGTCTTCAAACGCTCGCATCTCAAAAAACAGTACACACTGATCGTTCTGCATTTCAGGTCTTCATATGGCCAGTCCTCTTTGATGCCCTAGTTGCACAATATTTGACGCATTTACTCCGCCTACCGCTAATGAGGCAAATGCTCATGCACTGCCCACGCACTAATATTGTATAGTACATGCGGTTGGTCAAACTAATTAAACACCAGATGGATTGCGAAAATCGACTTATTTTAGAACCTACGTGCGTCATAATATGCTGTACTGACAGTAAACAATAATATGTCATTTTAAGTCAGGTTTTAGAGTCATATTGGTTATGTGGTTTTATTGGTTTGTAATAGACCACAGTATTGTCTTTCAATTGTGCATCAGTCATGACCGTACAACATGGGACAAACATATCACTCTATCTGTACCGACACCCCCTCAAGGGCCCGGCTGAATCAATCAAACCATGACATGAAAAAATAATATCGAGGGACATCCACAGGGTATGGCCATCATTGTGTCACTCCATTGTAGTGTGCTAGACATATACATGGCTTTGGTACGTGACCCTCAACGATTCCGCTGTTGGCATGAATGCAAATGAGCCCTACTGCCCCCTGCCAGTCCAGCCATGTTATGTCCCCTACTTTTCACACGCTCGTAAAATTTAATTTTTCAGCTCATTTTTGTCCCCCAGTTGAAAAAGCACCCTACATTCCTCTAACAATACAAATAGATGATCATCTGCTCATAAAGCTGGTTCTAATCTTGGACAAACATCACCCATAGGGTTTATAAAAACTAAGCCACCATTTTGATTCTCCCAACCGTATGATTTGACAATTCAGGCCCCCCGATTTTTTCTTTCATAATGTCGATTCGTGCGCACGAATGACATGAAATGTGCATCGTGTTGGGAGGGATACTATAGGTTCGATGGACTAAACAAAATACTATGGTGCTTAAGCTGGGATGAAATTGTGACTAATGAGATAGAGCACTGGAAGGAATCAATTCCAATGTGACGCAAGCACGGCAAGATTTGCCTGCCTTCATTAGCGAAACTCGATTAAACAGACTGCATTGTGGGGAAATCAATGTCGCTTCAAACAGAGCTTGTATCACGGTTTGTAGTACGTTTGACGCCAAAACAGGATCCGAGGTTTAAACTAAGTTTGCGTCTTATTGTCAGTTAGAGTATGAATGGATGGTCTAATCATCTCCAAGTTGTGTCAACTTTGTATGGGTATATAGTGAGCTAATTATGTCGAGAGAGTCCTGCTCAGATTTTAATTTCAATAAAATATGAACAGTTTAAAATTATTTTATAGTCTAACGACTCTAACCTAACCTGTGGTATTACAGGCACATTTGATTTTTAAAGAGGTGTAGCAATAAACAAAATTATGTGCTACTGACCACCCAATTGTTACAAGTATAGTCGTTCAAATGCAGCCTATCACTAATACTGGTTCCAATTAGTTGAAGTGGTTGTCTCAATAATGACACGTCCATTAACAAAACATATCACCCCCTAGAGAGCACCTATCCCATAGGCTAATACATGTACTGTGTGGTATGATCGATAGCAAAGTATTTGTAACAATACATTCTCTCAATCCGTTTGTCTCGCTCTAATCTTCGCCACTGTATGACGGAAATGAAATTGTGGTTTTCAGTGAAAATCACATGATGCTGCGAGGCATGATGCAGTTTAAAGGCCTTAACTCAATTTTGTTGCCTCCTGCTGCTCTTGCTTCTAACATCTCGATGATGCTGGAACCGTGCTTTGCTCAAAATTGGTCCAATTTGAAGCACAAGGAGAGTTGAAACGCCTCCAAAAACACATCACTACTACTGCAGATTCGTTACAATTAACCCTTTTTTTCCTACAATGAGGAATCCAAGTCTAACGCGATCAACAATGCGAGTCGTAAACTGGGTCTCTCCGACGTTAAGTTGGTCCCAGAACCTGGGTGAAAACACACAAGTCGTTACAAACGACGGACAGGGGGCAATTCCAAGCAGCTCTTCCACTTGACACGAAGTTGCAATTCCATCCATTTTATTTCCACCAGATCGTCCGAAGCTACCCCCGTAAAGTCCGAGGGTCAAATGGAAGGCACTTAAAGCGAGGTTCGAGCTTAGCAAAAACCGTTCTGGTGTAAGTGCGATGCAAGTAATGTAGTTTGTGCAATTACCACTTGGGTCACTTTTCATCGTTGCATGATGCAAGATTGATCGTAATCTCCTTGAAGGTTCATCATCCTTTATAACGAGCAGTATGTCAACCAACAATGACCATCCAAAACCGCGGCAGGACTGAAAATGGTAGGCCATCAGCTTAATTCCGCATCAACTATTGTAACTTTTCCTTTCTTTTTGGACCAAAATCGGGATGAAACCACGGGGTCGAGCAGTTATATCCTACGCTGGTACACACTAATTGGGAATCCTCAAAGCTCTTCTGATTGTGTCCCGGACCTCTCTTTTTTTGTGCAGTATCCCATGAAGTGCCCGAGGTCCCCCCCTTTTTTTGTCTTCTCCCCCCCAATAATTGGGGACCCGTAGTTATTATTACTCGTGGTTGTTGATTGCTGGGATGCTGTCCTATACTCCTGGAAACAATTAACTCCTCTGGAATTAATCCCGAAGCCTGTGCAGTGCGACCTGTCCCGTAAGTAGCATCAGCAATGCTTTGTGGGTTTTTCTGCTGTTTATATGATGTACTGCGAATGCTGAGCGTATATTTTTCAAAGGGGAAATTTTATTCATAATTTGCTTTGACTGTAATATTTACAAAGAGTGTATTGAAATTGTAAATATAGGTCAGGAATAACGGGATCCGGACTTATGGCCCCCGCCGTTTCGCCACCGGTCTTCTGGCCCCCGGCGTATTCGCCCCCGTGACATATTCCATGAAGCAATCTACTGGGCATTTCTAGAAAAGTGGGGTCACTAGCAGCGTACCATTAGATTAGTAAATAAGCTTATTTCAGTCTGTGCTTCAAAAATAAATAGATGCCTCGGTCCATCAATAAATAAAACATTCGCACTCGTCCTTGCGTCCAAATGTCAACCTGACCCTCTCTCCCTAATTCCCTATGTGTGTCCCCATGGCTCCAATTTTAATTATTTATCAAGAGCGTACCCCTCCTATGTTTTTTTTCCTCTCCTTGTGCTCCCCAAGCTACTACAGTAAATGCAAACGAGCACAAAGGATAAAAGCGTTGGATTCGTAGGTGGGTGGAAAGCAGAGGCGAAAGGTTTGTTGCAATTCAATCGAGTTTAACGCCCCCCTCGGGGCTTCATTTCGTGCTAATGTGGGACCCTGCGGTCCCAGTCCCACCTGCGCCTCCTTTTGATGACAAATGAAAGGTCAGCTGGAAGGGAAGGTCTGGCAAACAACCCCCCCCCCCCCCACATCCACTCCTCTGTCCCCTAAAACCCAACCACCCACATCCACAACTGCGGGCCAGCAAGTGGAAAGGGGGGTTGATTAAGGTGCCACAATTTTGCATCATTCGATTGGCTAAATGGGACACGAATTATTTGCAACCCAGATGTCCTATAGGCTAAGATTAGCTCTGATCTGGTGATAGGAAACCAAAGCTTCAGCAAAATTTCTACGTGTTCTGATGGTTGCCTACCACCAGGATTTGGCTGAAAATCTTCGACAATAATATGGATTTTTCTTGTTCAAAAATTGATCATGCCAAATATCTGTCAAAAACAGTTCATTAGCATATTCACCAAAATGGGACTGAAATTGGCATAATTTTTGCATAAATGGTAACTGAATTCATAGTAATAACCGCAAACTGATCAAAAAATTGAGTGAAAATTAATGTGTTAATTGCATCATTTATTCATGCATTTAATTTACATGCAGTTCACTGTGCACATCCAGGCTTTAAAGAGAGACGTCAATATACCGAATATTCCCCTACTCGTTATCTCCGGAATGACACGATTCATAAACCATTAGTAAAATTAAAATGTTGCCAACCGTGAAGAAACCATTCCTTTACTTCATAGGGATTTCAAAGGAATATTTCAAAAGGAGTATTTACCCCCCACTGGACCATAAGGTTCGCATTAAAACGAAAGACGATGAAAAAAAAATTTGAATGCAAGTACTCTTCTTTTTTTCTAACTTATTCTGCAGCCTTTGATGGCACACCATGAAAAGTGTTCCCTCACAGAGAATCCTCCTGCGAATACCAACTCTGAAGTTTAACGTGCAGGAAATACCTCCCTCATCTCTAACTTTCCTTGTACATTAACCTGGTCTGCAGAAGACAATTAGAGCAAATTAATGAGATAATCGGGGCCTCAGCTGTGCTTCGATCTCTCTAAGTCTCTCTCTCTCTCTGCTAGCTCCACTTTTTGCTCTCTATTCACTTTCCAAACTGCGTGCTTCCACCTAGATAAGTGAATTAGAAGCAAGCTGTTGACTTCGCCACTATATTTGCACACTAGATTCACTTCATTCGCAGAGATTTAGGGCTGTAATAATATTCGTGCTGGTTTCGTGCCGTATCGCAGTTGGAGGGACAATGTTCATGTGTATATTGTTTAATGTATCATATTGAAAATCGATATGACTGTAAAATGGCTGAGGTCGCTTCAAAACACGTCAACAAGTGGCTGACTGCTGCCAAACAGAAGGAAAACTATGCAAATGTTTTTTGGAGTGGACAGATTTTTTAGCTTGTTTTTATCGAACTTGTCATGTTTCATCAGTTGGGCAGTTTTGTTGCTGTTATCGTTTTTATTGCGCTTGTTTTGGAAATGTGAAATACCAATAGACAACCTCATTCAAATTGTATGGTTAATTCTGTGCGACACCTATTTATTTAAGGTTGAATGTCCTAATACATACATGCAGTACAGTACATGAACATACGTACAGTACAGTACATACATGCAACCATATCATTTCCATGAATATGTCAGTAATCATACAAAGTACAGAAAAACAACTATGGTGCAATAATAATTTTCATTATCCCTCTTTACATTGCTTCAAATCGAATTAGAGGGAAAGCATGATCACATAAAAGCATATTAATTATAATGACACGAATATCCGCATTGTGATGAGACATTTTCGAAAACATTTGCCTAATGTCCTGCATCCAGAGTAATCTACATTCCATACTGCTGCCCTGACGAACATGATTCCATGGGTTCCATTATTACCCTCACAAAATGCCCTCCTCTTTTTTTCCAAAAAAATTAAAGCGATTCTCTGCCGAACTCGCTCAGCCAACTCTTTAATCATCCTGATCCCATTAATTATTTAATCCAGCCCACTTCCTTACAAAGCAAACCTGCATGTCATCATAACCCAGCTTCACATTTTTTCTCTCCTTTCTCAGCAAGTTTTCAAAAGGTTTTTTTTTGGATAGGTAAATTCATTTTGAGATGCAAATGGGCACATCCCTTCTCTCAGATTCCATGCTAATCGTACCTTTTCACGTGATAAATCGACGAGCTCAAATTCGGCCTCAGCAAATGTCGCTCATAAGTTTTCGCCATTAAGCCTTTAAACCAATTATTCAACAGCAGACTCTGTACAAGTTCCCATATTGTTCAAATCAGCATGGCATATTGCGGAATATTGATGAGATGCAATTAATGTGACAAATCTTCATTATGATTCTACGTCCTTGAGAAGACTAATGAACATAGCTGGCTGCTGGTTCGTTATTAATCAGCAAACCATATAGGGCTGAATTAATTTAATGCTCCCCCTCCTTAATAATTTCGCGTTAGCAGTTCGTTAAATTATTGCATAAAATATAAGGCGATAATTAATAGCATATTCAGTCACAAAAATCGGGGATGGGCCTTTCCACTAGAATCCAATAACGAGCTGTTTACCAACGCCGCCTTCGTCATAACCTGCATTTGCATATCATTAATGCAGGTAACGATCTGGGACGTTTAATAACAGGCACCTGAATTGTTTCATGAGCTGCACTTAGCATGAACTGTAAGTTAATTACGCACACGTTTGACCGGTTAGCAGCCGGTTAATTGACTCCCATGAATTTCACCGGTACAAACTTTGAGCATATTCACATGTTGGTTGCTTGAC
The DNA here is from genome assembly GCA_000934665.2 of Catajapyx aquilonaris. NCBI lineage: Eukaryota > Metazoa > Arthropoda > Diplura > Dicellurata > Japygidae > Catajapyx > Catajapyx aquilonaris. Next base: position 30,036 of record JYFJ02004485.1, read on the forward strand.
CTCTACTTGCCTATTTTTTTCTATTTTTCGAAAGAGGGTTAGGGAGGCTTCCCTTTGTGTTGCCCTCCCCACCCTAGTCATCATCATGGTCCAAGATGGCTGCCCCATTTATTCGGGTTTCCAAGCTGCCGCGCTCCAAACTCCACAGAAAGCAAACGCATTTTCTCCGTTCCATCGCCTCCTGCCAGCCCCGTCTATTAGGGGAGTAATTTAATTGAGCCAGAAGAAGAGGGGGGCACCCCCTCCACTCCCTTTTGGAAAATGGGGCGAAAAAGGAAAAGCAAAGTTCTTAACTGCAGCTAACTATAAGCATCCCACACACTTTGTCACATCGAACGAGGGACACCTTCGAAGGACAAAAATTATTACCACCATTCTCCATGTTAATGGCTTTCCAATATGGTTTTCTAAAAGGTAGTCAGGATGCATTACTACGGCTACGGCTACTGCTACGGCTACTGGAAGCGAATTGCAAACAGCAAACTGCAGGTGTCCCCCTAAGGCTTACATAGTACATCACTCAGGACATGCTGGAGCTACTTAGAATAAACCTGGTGGCACTCCAGGCAATGGCATGGGAAAAACTGTGGACACCAAAAGCCCGGGGCCCATCTTTACAACCAAGTTTCAGAGCAGCGTAGCGTTACTTGGAAGCGAAAAAAAAAATTTACAGTCCTCATCGCCAAGAAATATGGTTTCCTTCGCCGGCTCCAAATCTTTTTGAAACCGATGGTGTTCCGGAGCCTTAACGTAGGACCATATTTCAAGACAAAAATGGACGCTAATCGTGTGAGTGGGCGAGAGAGGGGGGGGGGGAGAGGAACGCTGCCTGAGATGTTGGCCATGCATTTTAAAAGATCTAGTCTTTTATTAATGAGGAGAATTTTTTGTAGCTGAGGGTGCTCTTTTGGAGGAAGCTGAAGTGATGATATCAGTATACGAACGAAGTTCTTTGCTGTAATGGGAAGTACTGTACAAAAATGAGCTTCACGATTTAGGTTAGCTAATATTGATCCCATGAGTACACCTGTTGGTTACCTTTCCAAATTAAATTAATTACCAACATTCTTTTAATCCAAACGCAACATTACGTTTTCTACTGCCTGTCACTTTTCTTTGTTATTTCTCTGCAGACTGCTGGGTAGAAGAATAGAGAATGAATCGATGAAGAAAAGACTCAGCAGAACTACTGTGTGAAAACCGCAAGCTCTTCACTTCTGGTTTCCCAGCCGAGCCAACAAACCAAGCAAAGGCAAGCTAGTCAAGTCCAGATCAACTCGACCGCACATAAGTCTGCTCTGCAAGTCTCAGGAGCTATATATAGGACACCAAAATGAGCTTATTTTACAGGAGACAGAAGCTCCCCCTGTTTGCACTTAGAAATTCTAGATCCGCGGGTTATTTTGTCAGAATGACGTTTCCACGACGGTGCATAATTAAAAGATTTAAAAAAAATTGAATGTGGGATGAAAGAGGGGCTAGCCTGCCATGCTGACATTTAGAAGCTGGATCATATTGCTTTTGACAGTACTTCCAGGGAGACAATATTGTGCCGAATGAATTTTTTAAAGGTTAAAGGATATGCCGAAGGTCACCCTTACTCTGAAATGATGGAATTTTGTGGAAAAAATATATTCCTCTCCCTTTTCTTCGTGCGATAAGTAAATACGCATGTAGTATACACCTTATTTTATACATACATAAATCTATCCCTTCACTGCACTGTATATTACGTCAGTGGCGTAGGCAGGGGGGGCCCCGGGGGGGCCGCCCCCCCCCCCCGAAATGTTGAGAAAAATCAAGAGGC